>APFE031267725.1:0-12281 GCA_000404065.3 Pinus taeda
TGTTGAAACAAAGCTTCTTTTGGGCACCATATGACCCTGAACATTTCATAAGCCTTAGAAGAATCAAACACGGGCTTTCAGGATATGTGCACCAGCGAATCCCCCACATTGAACAATATGCTAATCGAAAAGAATGGGTAGAGGGCACATTATATGATGAAGAGCTTATTGAAGAAGAAATATTAGAAAAAGATATGAAAGAATATGAGAAAATAATTGACCTGGATTATTTTGGATAGGTCCCCTTCACACAGCCTCAGCATATTGCAGCAAGCACATCAGCTACTACATCTTCACAACAACTGGCTAAAGAAGCCATTCCACCTGCAAGGAAAGGCAAGGAAATTGAGCTTTCAAAACAGCAAAGTACAATGGAAGAGCAACCATCCACAAATCAGGAAAAGGGTCAAGAACAAGGCCCTTCAACCCAAATGAAGGCACCTGAAGTCCTTGTGCTGCAGACCCCTCACAATGAAGAAAGAGCTAAAAAGAGGGATAGACCTGAAGATATATCCACAGAGACACCTACAGACCAGCAAGGGGAAAAGAGAAAGAGACTAAACCCCTATTCCGAGGAGGAATTTACTGAAGAAACCACATGAAATATCAGGGGTGAGGGAACTTATGAACAACAAATCCTTCCTGTTTTAGAAATATCAGCTAGCTCCTTTCAGCAGGAGAAAGAGAGACAACCAGGTGGGGAGGTTTCATCTTCCAAGCAACAGACCCAGCGGGGCTCAGATATCAAACGAGCATTCACTGACATCAAAGCTAGAAACAAACCAATAAGGTTTCAACTTTACAATCAATTAATGAGAATGGCACCTACAAATCAACAAAGGTTGATGGCAGCCTATGACATGCAAGCAGGGAAGATGACTCTTAGTCACTTCAGACGCACTGTACAGCAACCACACTCAGTTGTAGACTATATTAGAACCAATCTGGAGGTCCTTGCCAAAGACATCCATCCAATAGACCAGATTGAGTTGCATAAACAGGCTGGAGAAATGGTATACTCCACCCTAGCAGATAAGGCTCTAATGGCCCATAGATTGCAAAATTCTTTGTATAATACTTCTGCCCAACTAGAGCTGGAGAAAGCCTCCTCATTTGCCAAGGATAACAGGATAAAATCCTTGGAAGAGATCCTTATAGAGTTGGGACATGATCCCAAGGATCCTAAAGGTGCACAGGCCTTAATCAAGAAAAAGGAGGAAGACATAGCAGCCCTAAGAAGACAATTAAAGCTTCCAGCTACCATACATCCTCAAACTACAGAGGTGGCACAACAACAGGAAGTAGAGGATGTGGTCAGCCTGCTTATGAGGATGAACCAAAAACTGTTGGATACAGAAAAAGCTTTAGAAGAGGTTCAACAAGGGAAACAACCAGACTTGGCCCCTCAACCATCCCAAACAACTCTAATAATCATAGCTCCTCCTCCAACAGTGACTATAGCAGCACCTCCCCTAGATCCAGCTTCAGCAGCAGGTGCCTCAACTTTAGCAATGACTACAACAGCAGCAATACAAGAGGCCAGCTTGAGCATGGAAGCTATGATGAAAGAAATAAAGGATTTGGAGTTACAAATGGTAGAAATGAAGGAAACCAAGGAAAAACTAGTCAAGATTGAGGCTAGTTATGACAACTCAAAGATGACTGTAGTTGAAAAAACCAGGGAAGTGAAGGCTTTAGAGAACAAGATAAAGGCCATGGAGAAGGAACTCACTCTCCATAGAACCCTGACTGAAATAAAGACGATTTTGTGGGATAAGATTGGCAAAGCTATTGTTGATCAGTGGATAGCTATACAAACCATTTTTTATCAGATAGAATTGATAGGAGTGGCTCAGTATGAGACTCAAAAGGCCATGGTATTATTGGCCAATAAACCTAAGGAGGCCAACCAGATGATCCAGTTTTTGAATACTCATACCGGTGAATAGTTAGCATCCCTGGACATTCATAACAGAACATAAACTATTTTAAGAGTTAAAAAGGTGCTAACTATGAGAAATTTTGTGCAGACAATAGAAAGAAAATGCCAGGAAATGCAGGCAAACATAGAAGCCTTCAAATATAGACTTACAATGTTACAAAGCAAAGGTCTACCTAGCCTAGTCACTAACAGTGGGAAGCTGTTAAAGCAAGAATAGTATGCTCATAGGTTAAAAACATATGTAGAAAATCAGATTACAGCTTCATCAAGCAGCACAGAAGAGACAGTCCCTCCCACAGGGCAAAGTTTATATGATAAACTGGAAGATTTGTTTTTAATTGAGCATGAGGTAGCACATCTTTTTCAAGTCTGGCCCAATTATTACAAGTACACTGAAGCCGATGAGATATTTCTTAAATTAAGAAAACATCAGTTACCAACAGATCAGTGGTGGCAGAGCATGCTCGAAATCCTGCCAAAATAAAGTTGAGTTCTCCTTTTTTGAAAATTATTTGCATTTCATCTAAAAGGAAATGTCAGGGAAAATCAAATCGGCTGAGGAGAAGATTCATGCCAAAGGATAAAGCAGGCTCAGACACAGGTGGCAAAGGACAACACAACGGGACAACACATCAGGAAAGCGGTCATCAACTGACTATTAGAGTCAAAGGGTCAACAACAAATAGGACACCTACAGCAGCCCGTAAAGCACATTTATTTCCTCATTTATTGCTGTGCGGTTTTTCCCACATTAGTTATGGCTACTGCTAGAGTAGATGGATAAATTTATGTCCAGATATTTCCCTATGGGATATTTTGTAAACTTCTATAAATACTTGCAAAAGAGATGTATTATTGTTGGCTGGTGAATATCATTCTGGACCTGCGTTGTATGTTTTCTGAGAACTCTTCAGGAATAAAATTTGCTGGAATGCTTTGCTGGTGAACTTACTGGTTGTGGGATCAATGGCAAAATAATATATTGCAGAATTCTCGTGTTAATACATGGATCAATAAGTCTTATTTACACTTATGTTACTCTATTTGTGTCTTATTTATCATCTAAATATCATGCTTTAAGTTACAGGAAAGAAGGATAACCCATAATTTAATTTGATGTACTCTGCATTCAATTCCTGTAAATTTTTATGTTTTCCACAGGACTAGCATAGGAATGAATTCTTGATTGCTCTTGTCTCCCTAGTTCTTTCACTATGAATATCATCAAGGAATTCTTAACTGCTCCATGATAATGTTTATACAATTTCCCTCTGTTAACATAATGAAATATTACTAATTGCCTTTCATTTTTTACTTCACTTCATCTTATTTCAGCTTCAAAGTTGTTCTGTGTTCAATTATCTTGCTCTGTAGTTGTCTTATTGCCAAGGAAACCATATCCAGAGGTTCATTTCCATTAGACTCCATCAACCTAATGGTCTGAACTTCCCTCAACTTACTACCTTATTCTACTAAATGTCATCTTCCAAACACCAAACAAACTCGTACCTAATAACTAGCCTAATATACAATCAAACAAATCTAAATCACAAAGAGAGAGCCCTCTCTGGTTGCAGATTGGCTAGGATCTGTAGTTGAAAGATTGGTTAGTGGTTACCTTGGCCGTATTCCCTCCTGGAGCTAGGGAACAACCTAAGTGATAACACTAGACCTCTCCACATCCTCATCCATCCTCCATTTCCACTTTCCCATCATTTTTTCCTCCATCAACCCTCAAAAATCCTCTTTCAGAACATCCTGTAGAACCCCTGCACACTTCCTATAGAAGATCATGTGAGAGGTTTTTCGAGATCTGATCGTTGTGAAACTCTCTGGAAGGGTGCTAGGGACCCCTTAGGCCCTCTTCTCACCTTCCCAACCTCCTACAAGCGCCTACCCCATTTCCCTTCACCAATCAACCTCTGCACAATAAAAAACAGTTAAAGCACATGCATAATAATTCTGCAAAATTACTCAAAAATACAAAAAGATGTTTTTTCCACATTTCACTTCAGAAGTAGCTTAGTCACATGCATTTTACCTCTTTAAGAATCAATGGCATCCATTTCTGCATCTTTCATCTCTTTTCTTGCACCAGTAGGGTTAGTTGGTAAAACTAGGGTTTGCTAGGGTTTTCATTTTTGTTGAGTGTTCTGCTTCTTTCTGCAAGTAGATTAGCCTCTGTTGAGTTAGCTTTCATCCAACACAGTTAAAAGCTTCTTCTAAGAGCTCATAGAAGTTGGCTTAAGCTCCTAGAAGACTTGTGCCAACTGATCAAGTGACAACCTACGGCAAGAGCTAGTACTTGTGCATATAACACCGTCATTTCCAAGTTTGTTACGAACTACCGGGTTGATAAAAGTAAAGAAGGGAGCCCTAGGAGTTGCAACATTATTGCTGCAATACTGGAGCCCATCACGCAGCTACCCTTGCGTTGTCGCAGACCCTATGACACTTCGCTCCTGCACGCAATCCTGACACCGCACAACTCTCGGGCATAGTAGTTTATAGTCCCACATCTCCTTTCAACTTCCTGGAGTGCTAAGACTGTGCTTCCCGTGGCTAGTCAGATGGTTGAACCACTTGTATACGGCTCCAACAAACTACCATTTACTTTTCCTGGAAAGAATTCGCCATTTAACTTCGTCAACTACACTGCGCCACCATCTATGATTTCCTGAATAACATATGGTCCCATCCAATGCATTAAACCGATAAACTCTCAGCTGTAGGCCCCAATTTTTTCAATGTAAGCGTGCTCATCCTATTCTATCACCATGGTTTTTTGATCAAGTCCCTCTTTATTTCTTCCTCAAGATTTTGGATTTCTGCTTCCGCCAAGGCACTTTTCTCCCTCAACCGAGCTCTTTCATTTATGAGTTCTTGGAGCCTAAGATCACCCTGCTAGATCCCTTCATCAGGTCCCAAGAATTCTTCTTCGATCTCTTCCAACTATGCGATCCCTTCTTCTAAGGCTCTGCGGTCCATCATATCCATGGGTGCTGCTATGCGTAGACTAGGCATGATATACTCCATCGGCATTACGACATTTGATCCATACGCCAGCCTAGAAGGCGTCTGTCCCATCAGTTTCTTGCACATTGTCCTATAAGCCCATAAAAGTATGCATAGGTCCCAATCACGTCGCTGCGCATTGCATACCTTGTTTAATGCTTTGCACACCTTATTAAATGCTTCTACATGGATAAGCTTCTGTGCGATTGTTCTCTCCACATTCTGTCATTCCAACTTGAGGAGTCATTGGTGCATTTGCCCCCCCAACACATTCTTATTGACCATATCTGCCAATGCGAAGTTCATGTGCATCCGTGTAGGTTGTTTTTCATATGCCTATACCCCTTTGGAAAGATGTGCGCGCAGACCATTCCATCCATTTTATTTATCGACAAATCACACTTTAGGCTTCCCAAACCGTGTGCACATCATCCTCCTACATGCACGCCAATCTTCAAAACTTCCTTTGTGCATACCCCACCACCTCGTGGGCATAGCGTGTAGTACCCGATTCAAGGTCTAGAAACGTTGCTTTTCAGGTACCTCCCTTTCAAACTTATCCAAGAAAGTATTTACCTCACTTAAACCATCATAAGTAGGTAGATCCCTCACTTCCATCGATACACAATGCAGCGATCTTGTCATCATATTACAGTTCAGCGTGGTCACCTCGTGCAACCAGTTCTACCATTGCTTTATCTCCTCATCAGAATCCAATGTACAAGAGCTTCCACACTCCCATGAGATCTGTCTGTCTATGGTGGGATTTACCTAATCTTGCTCTCCCACAATTATTTCGTAGATGCAGTCCAAATCATCATCACTTTCATAGTCGTGCACCGGCGCTGTATAGTGTGATCCTTTAGCAGGATCCAAGGGTATAACTACATGTAGATACTTCTTCTCAAAAATCATCTTGCACTTCTTCGGATGAATCACCCCATTCATGTCAGTGGCCCAATCAATTCCTAAGAGTGCGGGGCCGGGATTGATGTCATCACAAATATCTATCACCTCAAAGTCTGCTAGCGCGCTCGCTCCCTCAATATCCACTGTGATTCCTAGTAATCGCCCCAAGGGTATTATTTTCCATTGGTTCGCCATTCGCATCTGAATAGGAGACCATTGCAGCATAGGTCTCCCCATGTGCTCCCATCTATGCTTTGGTAGGAAGTTCTCATCCGATCCTAAATCCAAAATCACTTGGTCCATCTCATATTCTCCAATTTGCACAGTTAGCGTCCTTTGTCTCCCCGTCCTCATCTTATGCTTTCCAATCTTCCAGACTATGTGCGGTTCTCCTGGTGTGGTACCAACGCATCTATTAATGAGTTCCTTCAATCCTTTTATAGACTTACGGTCACGCAGTAACTTCATACATGTTTCCAAGAATGTCGTAAGCATAGATGGCTCCATATTTCGCTCCGGTCTATCTTTTCTTCCTAAAGTGGAGGCATCAATGAAGCTCTCCTTAGCTTCCATAAAGGTTTATTGAGCGCGCTCCAAATCAGACTTTGATTCTTTCACCAAATCTTTGTAAACCCAAGCACTATCTTCGGGTTTTTTCCCTTTGTCATCTCCCATCGTAATTCCACCTCAGAGCACAATGTTCACATTTGGATCTTCCTCGCGTGGCTCAGGCCTCATCATTTGGAGGTTTTAAGTTGGGGGAGGCTGTAGTGCTCCCTTGTCGCGTATCCTAGATATCAGCGTAGGACAATCCTCTGTCTCATGATCAAACAAGGTATAGTATAGACACAATGGACACGTTGGGTTCGTACAATCATGGGCATAATGTCCTGGCCCTTCGCAATTGTAGCATATTATCTGTCCGCAATCTCTCCCCGGGCCTCCTCCACCTCAGCCCCGTCCGTGCCCCTGAAATCTTGCTCGTGCCACTCCTACATTCTAGTCTAGGGGATGTGTTTCAACCTAAAATCTATAGGTGGGAGTTCTATCCATCATCAACTCATAGCGTCTACAAGTGCGCTCATCGTGTCCAACTGATCTGCAAAAATTACAGAACAACTGTTGCGAATTCTGCGTGTACTTTTGTAACAAATGGCAGTTGTCTGTAGCATGCTTTCCGCCTATTTGAAAAATCATGCACCACAAAACAGGCATTGTGCTAGGTCTTGCTCACACTTCAGGTCGTAATGGCATTAGTCCTCCTCCCACGAGGTAATTTTTGAATACCGGGTAGTGGTCCTTGTCATGACCCTGACCCTTACATTTTACACACCACACCTCTTCACACACTTTTGGTCGAGTTGTCCTATCCTGTTTCAAACTTTGCATCTCAAGGCATAAGTTTCTAAACTGCATGTGGATCTGCTGAACTCCCAATTTAAGATCCTGCATTGGGGTCTCATGCAATCTCATCGCAATATCTAAGGCTTCTGCCTGAGTTGTTAACTTTTGTTGTGCTAGTGTGCTCCTCAAATGTGGCGTTAGTGATGCTACAAACCATTTGCAGTGTTTTCTGTCTGTCAAATTCATATTAGCTTCGTGAATCATACACTTCAACCTCTAATCTAGCTCCCAAGGAGTCTCAAGTGGTAGCATCATGATCTCCTTGAACCCAATGATCAACTGCACTTCTGACTTTGTCCTGTTAAATTCCTTATTTAGCGTGATTTGGATACATGTGATTCCCGCATTCGGATTGTTATTAGAGTGCTTAATATACCAGGTCAACACGTGATCTTGCAAGGTGCTAACCAGTGTTACTTTCCTGATATTATCATCTATAACTCCCTGCAGTTCCCATACGACTTTTATAACGAACCAAAACTGGTTTGGATCTTCATTTGCAAATCCCTTGAACACACACAAATTTATTGTGCTTGCCATACTGAAACATGGTGGTGGGAGAGGTGGTATGGGTGAAGATGGAGGTGATGGTGGTGAAGCTGGTGGCAGTGTTTGTGTGGGTGGTATGCACGGAATCCTCTACCTTATCAAATGGATCACACTTCGTAGAGAGACCTTCACAAGCTCTTCCTCATCCCCTTGCCGAGGTGAAATCAAAGGGCTATTCTCTGGTCCCTTACTTCCTTCATTCCTATAGGTTTTTCCACTTCATGTAGCCCCGAACATGAATGTAACTGCATAATCCACTTTTTTCACAATAGCATTTTAATCCAAGTATTTAGAGGCTTTACGTACTTACCTCGCGGTCCTTTGAGAAAGTGTTGATCTGCCTCACTATAGCTGACTAAAGTGTCTACCATGAATTCAGTGATGAATCCTCCTATAATCTGATCGAGCCAGTGATCAACAACACGTGCGATCTTATCTTTTGATGCTTCCAATCTGTGCACCAACTCTGGGGTCCACACAATAGGACCGTCGAGCTTCCACCTTCCTTCGCTATCTGCTAGCTTCGCAATCCACTTGTACAGCTTAGTAGGGAAATATGTGAAGAAGATTTCATGGATCTCTATGTACAGGTAGCAGTCTAACCACTCTTCTTTTTTCAGTCACAAATTCTTGTTCTCCTGTGCTGCGAAATTGTGAATTCTCTTGTCGAACCAACCTTCAATTTCCTTCTTAGTCGGATTCCAATGATACGACATCAAACATCTCTATGCAGATTCGGATCCCGACAATGGAAGCATTTGTTGGCTTGTTAGGGCCTAACCCAGGTTCAGAGTTAACTAGCGAAACAAAACCCTGTGGAGCATGGACTGAGGTCTCACCCCAAGTAGTATGGGGGATGCTGGAAACAAGTTTCCACATCCTTGAGATGTATGAGGGTTCAATTTAGTCCAACTGTGAATGGCTTCATGCAGGTCACTTCTCACACTTCCCTGTCCTACGAGGCCTTTGCGATATATTATAATCACCTTCTCGCATCCCTAACCAGGGGCTGACGTGCTTTCACGCTACTAAGACAACGATCTACGCTATTTCCCAAAGTTTCTTCTCTAGTTCCAATCCTTGATAGATTTTCAGGTCCTGCGTTCAATCTTCTAGGCTTCAAAATCACCTCAAATCCATACTTTTGGAACAACAGTATCCATTGACAAATCATCCCCCCCAACACATGCTTATTGTCCAGGGTGTGGAGTGATTTGTATACATTCTAAAGTGTCCACCCAACAAATAATGCCTAAATTTTTGCAACGTGTAGACCATTGGTAGCCCTTCGTGTTCTGTAGTGGAATAATTCTTCTCAACCTTGGACAAATTTCTCCTCACAAAGGCTATTGGATGATCAATGTCTCCTTCACCTTCCTGTGTCAATATTTCACCAAGCACAATGCAAGAGGCATCTACATGCACATGGAATTCTTTCTTCCAGTTTGGGAACACCAAAATAGGCACACCTACCATCTTTTCCTTCAAGACATGCAAACTGCGCTGGCAGTCTTCATCCCAGTAAAACATCAATGCAGTTATCTGAGCATATGCCTTGATAAACTTCCTATAACACCCAGTGTGCCCCATTGTCGCGTGCAACTATTTTACATTATTAGGAGCTTCCAAATTCATAATCACAATGATCTTTTCAGGGTCCACAATCAATCCCTTCTTACATACAACATGGCCGAGCAATATTCCAAAGGGGAAACAAAATATGCGCTTCTTTAAGATTAGCGCAATATGATACCTTTGACATGTATCTAGCATTAGTCACAAACTCGCGACATGGAACTTCACCTACCCAAACATGTAGAAATTTCACCTATAAAACAAACCGATATATGAAATGTCCTAAAGCACAATACTTGTTCTACTTCTACAAAACATTAAGCAGAAGCATAATCGAATTCAGGAGCAACATCAAGTAGAAACATGCATAATTGATCTAGAGAAATAATCACACATAACACAAGATATATCCAGGGGAAAGTACCAGCATAAAACCCCAACCATGTCTTATCAATCAAGTGGAAATCCTCTTCACAATACAAAAAGAATTAGCTCTCAAGCTATTCAGTTCTCAATGAAGTATGAAGATATGAAGATATGTCTCATGAACCAACCAAGCCATGTATATAAAGGATTTACTATGGTCCAATCCCTATTTCCTTGCGCAATTTGCTTAGGAAATAATAGCAAAAGAATATGCAATTAATTCCAAACATACCAAGTTAACCAATGGTCCAACTACGCAATCCTTGAGGACACTAGTTCCTCAACCATGCAAAAACTACTTATTAGAAACAGTCAAGCATCTTATAGTACACTATCCCACATCTGATCTCAGCTAGGTCTCTGACAGAACTGACATGCAACAGTTATCCATGAGTGAATTCTCAGTTATCTAAAATAATAGTTGTCACATGCACGCAAGCATTAACAAACTATATTTTATTATTTGAACAACTTGTTAAAATAATCTAACTGGACTTGACTAGTTAGAACTATGTCAACTTATTCTCTCATTATAGAACTCATACTTATTCCCTCAATCAGTGGAGGAAATTAAGGATAAATTCCTCAATCAGGGAAACTCATGTGCATGCTCACAAGACTTCAAATTCGAATTTCCCTAGCTAAGTAAATCATGGAGATTAATTAATTAATATTTTAAACCGCTGTTAAGACCAAAATTAATTTTACTTCCTATAGATAGACTAGGGGCTGCTATAAATAGGAAGGGACCAGAAATGCTATTTTTAGAACTTTCTATTTTTAGCAGTTTCACCTCTCACCCAATGTGGCCAATGACCTCACTGGCAAAACTGCTATTTTTAGCAGATCTATTTTTAGCACTTTCTAAATTTAGCTTTTCTTGTTGCCACATTTTTCAACACTCCTTCTGAAAAAGAAAGGCTTCCTCTTGAACCTGATCCTGTAACTTTGGAAGGTTCTGCATGCAATACATCTACCCTATCCACTTGCTCCAACAACGCTTGGAACAAAAACACTCCCAACTGACCACTCTATTGGGCTAGGAACATAATCTGATGCCAAAGCTCTACCTGCTACTGACAAGTGCTCCCTCTCTGACATCTGCGCTACTACAACATCTCCATGCATATCGCACCATTGCACACCTCTTTGTGCCACCTAGCACTGTGAAAAACACTTGTGCCTCTCGCATTGCTACAGCCTGCTAGCTATGCGCTGTCCTGGGATTCCCTGCACTGTCACTCTCTCTCCTACTTCATCTACGTCTGTCTCTACCCAATCAATCAATTCCTACTACTCCACATCATGGCTCCTGTAGCAAGGTCTCATCCAAGAGGTTGGGTACCTCAAGGATCCTACCCCTCCTCCTTGGGACGATCACTCTATATCACCCCACCTCTCACCTAGAGGTATGGCTGCATGTGATCCCTCAACCCACCTAGCTCAAAGTTTCCCCCTACTGGAGGTCTCTGCATGAGTAGATGTCTCTACTCGATCCCCACTCAACTTCCCCTATTGTGTCTGCTCCACAACCTCTTGAAGTTGCTGCACCAATCGTGGCTCCTCCACAATTTTCTGAGACTTCTTCTAGCTCTGCATGTTGAGAGGTAATATACCCTCCCTCTCAACCACCAAGTCTCCAGCAATTGCCTTGCTACTCAAGGCTTTGCATGTATCTTGAACCTCAAGAGCATATAGGTTCTTGATCCCTGAGCCAATTTACTTCACTTGTCTAGTGATGATGTGTCTAAGGAAAACCTTTCCCTTACTGAAGACTACATCATAGCCTCTGTCTTCCAGCATTGCGATCGACACCGAGTTTCTCTTCAGTCCTGGTACATACTTGACATCGGTCAAGATAAGGCAAGATCCATGCTCCCTCTGAAAAATAACCGTGCCTACACTTGAGACACTATACTTTTCATCATTACCCATTGCTATGATTATTTGGAGATCTTTCTCCTCCAATGTACTAAACAAACTCTTGTTGTTGGTCATGTGGAAAGAAGCTCCACTGTCAAGAAACTAACCGCTTCCCACCATGGATGAAACCATGCACGCGAAGAGTGTGAAATCCAACTCAAACCGTGAAGCAAGTGTCTCACCTTTAGATCCTTCCCCGGACCCCTTCTTAGATTTCCTCCGTGGACAATTTGTAGCATAATGGCCCACCTCATGACAATGAAAGCATCACACTTTCAAATTGTTAACCTTCTTCCCATCATTGGAAGAATTGGATTCTAAAAGAGAAACCTTCTCCTTCCTATTCTTCGCCTTACTCACTAAGGCACAGTTCTTCTCATCATGCATGGATGAAGAATTGTCTCTGGTGCTCTGTCTAATCTCCTCCTACATCAAATCCGACCATAGTCGTCCCCAATCAGGCAGTTTCTCCCTTCCATTCACCGAGTCCTGGTAGCTATGCCAGCTCTTAGGAAGGCCAAGGAGTGCTAGACTCACC
>APFE031267725.1:12452-77650 GCA_000404065.3 Pinus taeda
CCCCTACACTTGCAAGCTCATCCCTGCATGTGATGAGCTTGGTCAGATACATAGAGATCGTCTCATCCCTTTCACACTGGATCTTTCGAAGTTTGTCCTTCAATGCCAACTTCCTTGGATTACTACTATTCTGATATAAATCTTTCAATGTTTTCCACATTGCATGCGGAGTTTCTTTCCCATGGAAGCTCGAGACAATGTGATCTTGCACTCCCTCCAAGAGAATTCTCCTAGATCTAGCCACACACTTCCTCCATTCCACCTGCTCAGTCTTGTCAGTAGGTTTAGGTATTTCTTGATCAATGAAATCCTTAAGGCCATTATCTTCCAAAACTGCCTCCATGCGATCCTTCCAAGCTATACAGTTTGAGCTGCCATTAAGGGCATACTCAAGCCTCAAACCATAGAACTCCATCGATGAAATAGATGTGATAAGAAATTGAGATCTATATCCCGAATAATAAACTTTGAATTGCTCCTACTAGTACACTGTTCTTGCTTGATCACCTGTTCTTTGATACCATGTAGAAATTTCACCTATAGAACAAACCGATATATGCAATGTCCTAAAGCATAATACTTGTTCTACTTCTACAAAACATTAAGCAGAAGCATAATCGAATTCATGAGCAACATCAAGTAGAAACATGCATAACTGATCTAGAGAGATAATCACACATAACACAAGATATATCCAAGGGAAAGTACCAGCATAAAACCCCAACCATGTATTATCAATCAAGTGGAAATCCTCTTCACAATAAAAGAAGAATTAGCTCTCAAGCTATTCAGTTCTCAATGAACTATGAAGATATGAAGATATGTATTATGAACCAACCAGGCCCTATATATAAAGGCTTTACCTATGGTCTAGTCCCTATTTCCTTCCGCAATTTTCTTAGGAAATAATAGCAAAAGCATATGCAATTAATTCCAAACATACCAAGTTAACCAATGGTCCAACAACACAATCCTTGAGGACACTAGTTCCTCAACCATGCAAAAACTACTTACTAGAAATAGCCAAGAATCTGATAGTACATTGTCCCACATCTGATCTCAACTGGGTTTCTGACAGAATTGACATGCAACAGTTATCCATGAGTGAACTCTCAGTTATCTAAAATAATAGTTGTCACATGCATGCAAACATTAACAAACTATATTTTATTATTTTAACAACTTGTTAAAATAATCTAACTGGACTTGACTACTTAGAACTAAGTCAACTGATTCTCTAGTTATAGAACTCATACTTGTTCCCTCAATCAGTGGAGGAAATTAAGGATAAATTCCTCAATCAATGGGACAACCCATGTGCATGCTCACAAAGACTTCAAATTCGAATTTCCTTAACTAATTAACTCAATTGAATTAATTAATTAATATTTCCAACTGCTGTAAGACCAAAATTAATTTTACTTCCTATAGATAGATTAGGGACTACTATAAATAGGAAGGGACGCAAAAATGCTATTTTTAGAACTTTCAATTTGTAGCAGTTTCACCTCTCACTCAATGCGGCCAATGACCTCACGGCCAAAGTCCTATTTTTAGAAATGCTATTTTTAGCACTTTCTAAATTTAGCATTTCTTGTTGCACATTTTTCAACAAAACACACTCCACTCATCAAAATACACCTCCATAAATTTATGAATAAATTCCTTTAATGTTGCAATTACTACTCGGGAGAAACTTGTAGGTGTGTTCTTCATGTCCGCCAACATTCTCCAATACTTTATCAGTAAATAGGGTTGGAAATGGACCATGCATTCATGCATCATTCAACTTTCTCAGATCTATGCATATATAGATTTTTCCTTTCAGTTTCTTCTCTTGGACCACAATTAGGCTTACCCAATCAGATTCCTCTACTGGCTCAATAATGCTAGCATCCAACATCTTATCGAGTTCTTGGTGTACCTTTTCTTTATACTTTGGATTTAGCTGATAAGGTCTCTAATTAACATGCTTCGCATCCGGCTTCAATGTAAATGTCATAACACCTAAATCTCCGATGATTCCCTTCAAATATGAAAGCTTAATGGGGAAGAGATCTTGATATTCGTTCAGCATCTCAGCTACCTTAGCAATCGTATCTTCATCCCAATAGTCCCCTATCTTTCCTAACTTAGTCTCTACTTTAGATCTAATGTTTACTTATCGAGTTTTCAAAGGTTCAGATATATCCAGGTTTTCCACCTTCCATCCTTCGACTTATCATTGCCCTTTTGTCTCTGGAATGGTAATGTTTCATGGATCGTCATCTTCCTCTTCAGCAATCACATTGTCACACTCCAGCGCATGGTGCAGCTGTGTACTCCAATCCAGCTGATGCCATTTGACCGATTCCTTAGGTGTTCGGAATATATCTGCTTTTATTTCATATAGTGCTTTATCAATGCACTTAAACCCATCCTCAAAGATGAAATTTAATAGGAAACTCTCCCTTAAGATGTCCCAATAAGTTGTTCTATGGAAAAACTATGTCTCCAAATATGAATTTATTGGAATTGTATCTAAGGTATGAAAAAAAATGTGCACCCATTCTGGTTGTGGTTATGTTCCCCAGGCCTTAGTCCATCGTGCCAAATGATCGTGAGGATCATCCTCCCCACTGTATTTTTCTGTCATCCGAGTATTAGCATACCCAAACCTAAAATTCATCATTCTTCTGTATTCCTTCCATCCAATGAAGGTCTCCTTGTGTGTACCCCACCAATGATAAGGCGTAGTTCGTAGCGCAAATTCTAGTACCTGAAAGCAATGTTATTCTAGTACCTCCCTTTCAAATTCATCTAGAAATAGATACACATCAGTCAAACCATCATAATGCAAAATATTTTGTTGAGACACACCATAGTGATTTGGTCGGCATATTGCAACGCAACGTAAATACTTCATGAAACCAATTCTTCGAGTGTTTAATCTCTTCATCCGAATATGAGGTGCAAGATTCATCCCTGTCCCATGCAATTTGTCCATTGGCCATAGGGTTGATCCAATCTTCATCTCGCACTCTGATCTTGTATATCTGATCCAGATCATCATCACTTTCCACAAAATCGTGAACAGGTTCCGTATAACACGCTCCTTTTATAGGCTCTAGTAGCACTACAATCCTAAGAGACTTCTTTTCAAATGTCATCTTCCACTTCTTCAAGTTGATTACCATGTTCATATAAATATCCCAATCAATTCCTAGTAGCACGGGGTATGGGTTATTAAAATCCACTATTTCAATGACCTCAAAATAAGACAACATGATTGCACACTTAATGTCCACTGTTACATCATATAGGCGCCCCATCAAAATAATCTTTTGTTGAATCTGATGAGCCTCATCATTGGGTAACTATATGGACCTTAATACACCTCCAATCTTACTAAAATAAACTCTTCTCATAATTCTTTACATGTTTTAATTATATTTTGCTTAATGAGATGAGTAAAAGTAAGATGTTATGTCTAGTGGTCTAATGTGCAATGATTGCGGGTTTTTTAGAGCAAATCATGGAAATTTTGGCTAATTAAGGGTAGAAACTCGAATAAGACAAGGAGGAGAGATTATAGGAGATAAATCCTCCTCATTAAATCCTCACTCATTCGGATATTCCTCAATCAAATCAGACAAGCTCGGAATTGCAAGCAGTTGAGTCATGGAGATCATGGGCAGCCGAGCCAATGACAGTTAAGAACCAGTTCATCTTGAGTTTTGGAGCCAAGCCTCCCTAGATTTAATGAAGTTGTTGGATACTTCATTTATATAAATAAGGAGGCCTAGAGTGTCATTAGGATTCATACTTTTTATATAAGAGCACTAAGCATTTTTGAGTTCAAGTTTTGTGGAAAAACTTTGTTATGTAATTTTTTTGATATGATAATGAGAATGAGAATTTCCTTAATCCAGCACTGATTTGGATCAAAGGGCTGAAGCTATTGGTTTAGGGCCCAACCCTAGTAGAAAAGTCTGCTCTTATTGTACTTGTATTCTTAGTTTATTTCATAGATTAATCGTTGAATTGATTTTAGCATTGTTTCCTTGCAAGTAGTGGTAAATTTGATTAGTTTGCTTCCATTTGTGCTTAGATTTAGAAGTAGTTTAGAGAGGCTGATAGCAGGTGGATTTGGCCTCATTCCTCCCTTCAGGGTCCATGGTTTAAGGAAAAACTCCTATTCAGTCCCAAAAAGATAGAATTCCTCTTTCTTATGGAATTTAGGGTTTTCTGCTACTTAGGCAAGCATCTTTTGAGTTTTCAAGAATAGCTTTCAATTGTCATTCCTGATATCTCCATATTTGTATTAGATATCATGGTGTTTCAAAATATTCTGCAAGTATTTCCATCCATGAACTAAGCAACTAAATAATAAAATTCCGTTTTCTTAAGTTGATTGGAAATCTTCCTTGTTTGATATGATTCATGGATAAATACGAGTAATGTATGTATTGCAAGAGTTCCAAGTGCAGGAAAATCTCATGTCAGCAACCCCAGCCTAACCTCATCCATACATGATTAGCAAAATCCACTAAGTCCCTCAACCAATTCAACATTCCATAGGAACAATTTTCCAGGTTTGTTGAGAAAATCCAACCATCTTACAAACTCTGTTTTGAACTCTGAAGAAGTCCTAGCTACTCCCTTGCCTTACTTCTTCTACCCTTCACCTTCCCTAAGCCCAATACCACCTTCCAAATCACTCCTATTTCTCTCAGCCAGATCTTGTAGGAATACAGGGGATCCTATAAAAGCATTAGGACATCCTGTAGGATGAACTGTAGTGGCCTAGTTTGAGTCTGATTTGTGAACAAATCATCCAGGAAGATAGGAGAAGATCCCTACTTGCCTCTCGAGCCATATGACCTTTCACCACCATCTCTAACACACCTACCAAATCACCAAGAAGATTTAGCATTCAAATTTACACAAAAACGGAAAAATAGAAAAAAAATTTATTGTGTTCATTCATATGCACAGCAGTAAAATGTTTGGCTATTTCAGATTGCATGCCTAGGGAATCTAGGATCACACACATGTTAGCTTAGAATTATTCTAAAGAAATATCTCTTAGCAATTAGTTAGATGAGTGGTGTGTTTAAAGTATTTATTTGAGTGTTTCATTGCTGCAGAAGACAATATTTCCATTCGTCCAATTAGGGTAAAATTCCCCTTTCTTCATCGCTAATCAAACTTATTCTAAATTAATAGAAGGCTGGTTTGAGAAACCATAGTGGTCTATCATCATATCAATAGTGACAAAGAGTGGACCCATTGCATTTGCTTGTGTATACAACACTGTCACCTCCATGTTTGTACGAACCCCGGGTTGATAAAGTAAAGTTGGTGGTCCTAGGAGTTGTAACATTCTTGTTGCAATACTGATGCACGTCACTTTTTAGTGCCGTTGTTGGGGAGGTATTTGAGTAAGCTGTGATTTCTGCTTTCTTTCTTCCATTTACTATCCTGTTCATTCTATTATTAACTTCATTTCTGCAAAAGTACTTGTAAATTGGTTTGTTTTCTATTCTATTCTGCAAGTGAGATTTCATTCAGCAGTTAGTTTCCATTTAGTTTGTTATTTCAATTCTACAATTAGTCCCAAATATTGAAAAAAAAAACAAAACAAAAACCCTTATATCATGCCTCGTAGGAATAGGGATAACTTATGGAAATTTCTACCAAATACCCCCACCACTTCAAACAACCAACCTTCCCTCTTCTTCGGTGACTATGAATTGGAGGACTCCTTCGGCGATAAACCATATATTTTTGAAGAGTCTGCAGGGGGAGAAGAAGAAGGAGAACCCATTCCAACTATCCTAATGATTGAAAATAGAAATGAAAGAGTAGATAGAGAAAGAATTGTGGGTGATTTTACCATTATAGAAACCAATGGGGATGCCAAAATGAAAAACATAAGCCCCTCTGCTCTTCCTCACTTCCATGGCCCGACCTCAGAAGATCCAGATACTTTCTTGTTTGAGTTCATTTTCATATGCAGAACTTATGATTACACCATTCATGATTAGAAGTTGAAATTATTCCCATCCACTCTCAAGGATGTAGCTCTGTGCTGGCTCACGGTTCTACTTGGAGATAGCATCACAACTTGGGCTCAGATGCAACAAGCCTTCAACAACAATTATTAGGACTACTACAAGTCCAAAGACACTAAAGAGGAAATTTTTAGAATGACCTTGGGGCATGATGAATCCTTAGAGGATTATGAGGAAAAATTCCAACTTAGCTACAAAAAGGCCAAGTGCACACTTGATCCTAAGTCACTGAAGCTAGTCCTGCTTAGGGGGGTAAGGGAAGATTTTCTGGATACCTTAAACCTACTAGAAGGAAGGGACATCTACTAGTTACCCTATGAATATATCGGCATGCCATAATTTGACGAAAGGGACTTGTCAATTCATTCCCCTCATGTCTTGTACCTACTGGCTTAGGTATTTTCATCAAAGTTATTAAAATCCATGACGGTCAATGTTTGATATTTTAATGGACAAGACTCATTTCAGTCATTAGGTCTAAGATTTGCAAATTGTTGTTCTCAAAGTGCTTCAATAATACTTGCAGGCTAAAGGAAGGTCCAATAATTCACTCAAATGATGTTTCTGAGCAAGAAAAGATGAATTTTGGAAAACTGAGAGAGTTTGTTGTCCACAATAGGCCAAGGAAGAAAATCCTCCTTCATGTTTTACACAACTATCATGGTTTTAGAGAAATGTCAAAAATACAATTGCCTCGGGAGAATTGATGCACCTCTAAAGTGACCTTGGGAAAATCAAGTTTAATCCTAGCTCGGTTAGCCAAATGACTTGCGTTATGAGTAAAATGATAACTAGACACAAGTAGATTTCTAATGAGCTATCATGAGCTCAATTCGGAGATGAGGAACACCTTCAAAAGTTGACCGCAACAGCACTCTGCCTTGAGGCAGCCTCACTAGACACATTTTGACCAGTATTGGGAGATTTAATTTTTGACAGGGCAAATGAAATCCAAATTCACAAATTCTAGTTGGGGTGGAAATACGACTCAAAGACCTTTCCCACAAGCTATCTTGCGCCCAATTTGGACACAGGGAAGGCCTCCACAAGTCTCCTGCAACAAATTTTATGCCCAGGCTCTACGCTTATGATAGGGAGCTACAAATCACAAAACGTTTACATTTTTGGATTCATCATGAAAAATCATGACTTTTGGTGCATGCCCAAGAAGTTTGGGCAAGTTTTGAGTCCCCAGGAGGTCAAAAAAACTCAAAACATGACCTCTCTGCCCCTGTTTGGACACACAGGAAAGCAGTCTTGGGAGATTGAAGTTTTGGAGGGGACAATGAGCACCAAATTCAGATATTTCACTTGGGTTGGAAATTAGACTCAACTAACTTTCCAATGAGCTATTCTGTGCCAAACTTGGACACCGGGAAGGCCTCCATACGTCCCCCGCAAAATAGCCTCATGCACAAGCTCTATGCGCTGCGCACATGGCGCGACGCTTATGATAGAGAGCTCCAAATGGCAAAAGGTTTACATTTTTGGATTTAGCATGAAAAATCATGAATGATGGTGCATGGCCGAGAAATTTGGACAAGTTTTGAGTCCCTGGACCTCTCCATCTGTCGTCTGGGTGGAAAATGCAACGCTGGCAAATGGTTGGCTCTTCGACTTTAGTTCATTAATGATGATTGAACGACTCGCTATCTTCAGTGATTTTCCTTCCCACCTCTGAGGTTATTTATCATATTGAAAATCATTTGTAAAGGGTTGGAATTTCTGGGAGCAGTGTGGAGGAAAAACCCAACACTTGCATTGTACACATTTTGTCCAGGGAATTAATAAAATGATGGAGCTCTAATTCATGAAATTCATGTGGTATGATGTTTAGCAAATGTTTCTTCTTTCTATTTCATATGTGTATTTGTTATGTTTTATACAGTCCATTCATAACCATTTCCAGTTGAATGCGGAATCCATTAAAGTAAGAAAGGCAGAATCCAGTTCACTGCTCTGCCTCGGTAAGGTATTCATGCTGTGTGTTTATTATTCTGTTTGAAAAGGATTCATTAGCTATGCCCTTTTCAACCTCTTAACAGTCTTTCAATTTCATATTACTTCAATATTACTACTAAACCTCCTACTTATCTTGCCTCAAGAAATATTCTGTGTCCTTGATTTAATTTCCCAGCTCAGATGTTCCTTTGGTCCCTTACAGCCCAGAAAATTCAGTCATTCAAAAACGCCTTTTCCACATCTATTTACTAGCCTAAAATCAGTATTTCATTTTGCGTTCTCAGAATTTATTGTGTATTTTTACTGAGTGTGACCCAGAGAGAGTGTTCTCCTATTTTGGTAGGGCTAGCTACCAGACCGAGCGTGGTTTGTGGTTACCCTGAATTTTTCTCTCCTTCAGCCTAAGGCAGATTTAGGTGCTAACATAGTGGCAACTCCACTGGGGAGAAAATGGTTTGCTTGAAGATTGTTTTGCCCCAGTACATCTATCAAGCTCGGATCTAATGGTTGATGGTGAACAATGATCAAACATAAGAAGATGGCTGAAATCATTCACCTAGTGACTCCTTTCACTCAAAAATCCAGCAACTGGTGCTTCATGGTGACTCCACTGCAGAGGGATTAATAGCTTTGATATTTTTTAAAATGGAGCAGATTGCAAGAAGATAAGCTCCCATGAGCTGAGATCAAATTCCAGGCTTTCCAAATAAGATTCTGAAAGTAGATTGGTCAAGGAAATTTTCTACGTTTAAAGATGATGGTAGGAAGGATGCTACTTTACATCTAGTTAGATTTCACATGCATATTCCCAAGTTGAAAGTTTATTTTCCTGAAGATTGCCTGATGAAGATATTCCTCACCACTCTGGAAGGTGAAGCCCAATCTTGGTATGAAAATTTTCCCACTACTTGTATTTACTGTCTAAAGGATTTTCATGCCCTGTTCATTGAAAGATATAAAGACTCTTATCCATCATTAAATCTAGTTCATGACTGTTTCAAACATGCTTCTACTTTTATTGAAAACCTTGAAAAATACTATGAGGATGATAATTTTATGGATGATGAGATCATGGAAAACTTGTACGAGAATCCATTTCAACAACATGAAGAGAATATAGAGGAGTCCCATTAAGATGCTCAGGAAACTTTGTAGCCGAATCAAGATCTTTGTACGGTGGAAAATGAAGGAATTTTTCATCTTGACAGTCAACATGAATTACATGAAATAGATCAACAGGTTAAAGAGTTCCATATGGCGGAAAGTGATGAAAGAAAAAGTGTCGTTTCAGATTTGTCCATAGAAGAAGACAACATGCAGAGAAATCAAGTTTGAAATTTAGAATGTGATAATGTTAAGACAACCATTTCAGATGTAGATTCAGATTGTGATGACTAAGAAAACCTTGTACTAAGTCCCATGAAAGAGAACTCTGCTGCTGAAATCATCTGGGATGAAGAAGATAGAGTTTTGGATCCAAATGTTCTCATGACATCAGAACACAGTCTTCATGAAGAGGTAATCCAGTCAGCTCATGAACATTAAGATAATATCTTTGCTCAAGCAAGTGAAAAAGTTCCTTTAGATGAATTTATGGTAGATGATAGAAATGTTATTGTTGGGTTTCAAGAATCATTTGAAGTTTCTTTTCTCATGATTGATGAATGCAAAGACAATATGGCTATCATATCATATGAAGATGATCTACAATATATCTAGACTTCAGCAGACCTGACCATTCAGGATTCCCTTTTAGATTCTTCCTCATATGTCTCATGTGTTGAAATTTTTTTTGAAGAGGAAATATGCTCATCCACTTGTTCAGAAACTTTTGAAGACCAGGAGTATACTCTTATTTATGAAGAAAGACCAGAATGAAGAGAAAAAGATACCTTGTTTTTCCAGCAAGAGGTCAATCTTCATGTTTTTCAAGATCCAATGGCAGATTTGTTGCAGTCAGCAGTGAAGGTGATTATTGCAGTATTCAATGATGAAGGAGATCATGGTCAATTATGTTGTTGGATGCACAGTTACCAGTATCTGTTGTTGACCAGGAGATCTGATTAGGAGAATCAATCAAGAAGGCATCTGATTGATTGGTTATATTGGAAGACACATTACACATGATTGTACATATTGCATTAATATGCAGATGGTTGTCATCATAATTTGAAACCCTCGAATCTTGATGGCCTGCTGCCATTGAATAAGTTTTTTCAGTTCTTGTTTTAGTTAAGTCAGTCATGAGTCATTTCCTTTTGCATTGAGTCAATTTTTTCAGTCATGTTGGTTACATAATTAATGTCGGTTTAAGTCAAGTTCCAGTCAATAAATGTGTAAAATTCTTGTGTTGTTTGTCGAAATAATGACTCGATAACCCAATGGACGAAGGCACTATCTGCTCACCCAAAGATCTGCAGTTCTTGGAACCTCCAAGGTGCTAGAGCTACCATCCCCATTGGAGCCAATGTTAGAGTTAGTCTTATCAGTCCTCCATCAGAGATCAAAACTCTTTCTGCATCTCATTTTTAGGTGTCTCGCTCCATTCACTCAGCTGCATTTTGCTAGAGGCATGCCATAATCTGATGGAAGGGTCTTGTCAATTCATTCCCCTCATGTCTTATACCTGCTGGCTTAGGTCTTTTCATCAAAGTTATTAAAATCCATGACAGTCAATTTTTGATCTTTTAATGGACAAGACTCATTTCAGTCATTAGGTCTAGGTTTGCAAATTGTTGTTCTCAAAGTGCTTCAATAATACTTGCAGGCCAAAGGAAGGTCCAATAATTCACTCAAATGATGTTTCTGAGAAAGAAAAGATGAATTTTAGAACACTGAGAGAGGTTTTTTTCCACAATAGGCCAAGGAAGAAACCCCTCCTTCACATTTTACACAAGTGTCATGGTTTTAGAGAAATGTCAAAAATAAAATTGCCTCGGGAGAATTGATGCACCTCTAAAGTGACCTTGGGAAAATCTAGTTCTCTCCTAGCTCGGTTAGCCATATGACATTCTTGATGACTACATTGATAACTAGACACAACGATCTTTCAAATGAGCTATCATAAGCTCAATTTGGAGTTGAGGAACACCTTTAAAAGTTGACTGCAACAACACTCTACCTTCAAGCAACCTCACTGGGCACATTTTGACCAGTTTTGGGAGATTTGATTTTTGGTAGGGAAAATGAACTCCAAATTGAAACATTCTAGCTGGGCTGGAAAGCATACTCAAATACTTTTCCAACAAGGTATCCTGTGCCCAATTTGGACACCGGGAAGGTCTCCACACGTCTCCTGCAACAAATGTTATGCCCACGGGTACAACGCTTATGATAGGGAGCTCCAAATCACAAAAGGTTTACATTTTTGGATTCCGCATAAACAATCATGACTTCTGGTGCATGGACAAGAAGTTTGGGCAAGTTTTGAGTCCCCAAGAGGTAAAAAACACTCAAAACATGACCTCTCTGCCCCAATTTGCACACACATGAAAGTAGTCTTTGTAGATTGAAGATTTGGAGGGGGAAATGAGCCCCAAATTTAGAAATTCCACTTGCGTTGGAAAGTAAACTCAAATAAATTTCCAATGAGATATTCTGAACCCAATTTGGACATCGGGAAGGCCTCCAAAAGTCCCCCTCAAATAAACGCCATGCACAGGCTCTATGCACCGCGCACGTGGCATGACACTTATGATAGAGAGCTCCAAATGGCAAAAGGTTTACATTTTTGGATTCAACATGAAAAATCATGAATGATGGTGCATGGCTAAGAAATTTGGACAAGTTTGGAGTCCTCAAACTTCTCCATCTGTCGTTTGGGTGGAAAATGCAATGCTGGCAAATGGTTGGCTCTTCGACTTCAGTTCATTAATGATGATTGAATGACTCCCTATCTTCAGCGATTTGCTTTCCCACCTCTGAGGTTATTTATGGTATTGAAAATTATTTGTAAAGGGTTGGAATTTCTTGGAGGAGTGTGGAGGAAAAACCTAGCACTTGCATTTTACACATTTTGGCCAGGGAATTAATAAAATGATGCAGCTCCAATTCATGAGATTCATGTTGTATGATGTTTAGCAGATGTTTCTTCTTTCTATTTCATATGTGTATTTGTTATGTTTTATATAGTCCATTCATAACCATTTCTAGTTTAATTCTTTAAAGTAAGAAAGGCGGAATCCAGTTCACTGCTTTGCCTCGATAAGGTATTCATACTGTGTGTTTATTCTTCTGTTTGAAAAGGATTCATTAGCTATTCCCTTTTCAACCTCTTAACAGTATTTCCATTTCATATTACTTCAATCTTACTGCTAAACCTCATGCCTATCTTGCCTCAAGAAATATTATGTTTCCTTGATTTAATTTCCCAGCTCAGATTTCCTTTGGTCCCTTACAGCCTAGAAAATTCAGTCATTCAAAATCACCTTTTCCACATCTATTTACTAGCCTAAAATCAGTATTTCATTTTGAGTCATCTCAGACTTTATTATGTATTTTTACTGAGTGTGACCTGGAGAGAGCCCTCTCCTGTTCTGGTAGGGCTAGCTACCAGACTGAGTGTGGTCTCTGGTTACCCTGAATTTTGCCTTCCTTCAGCCTAAGGAAGATTTAGGTGCTAACATAGTGGCGACTCCACTGGGGAGAAAATGGTTTGCTTGAAGATTGTTTTGCCCTAGTACATCTATCAGGCTCAGATCTGATGGTTGATGGTGAACAATGATCAGACATAAGAAGACAACTGAAATCATTCACATGGTGACTCCTTTCACAGAAGAATCCAACAACTGGTGCTTCATGGTGACTCCACTGCAGAGGGATCAGTAGCTTTGAGATTTTTTAAAATGGAGAGGATTGCAAGAAGATACACTCCCATGAGCTGAGATCACATTCCAGGCTTTCCAAATAAGATTCCGAAATTAGATTGGTCAGGGAATTTGCCTATGTTTAAAGATGATGGTAGGAAGGATGATGTTTTACATCTAGTTAGATTTCACATGCATATTCACAAGTTGAAAGCTGATTTTCCTACCCGATGAAGATATTTCTGGCCACTCTCGAAGGTGAAGCCCAATCTTCGTATGAAAATTTGCCCGTTACTTGTATTTACTGTCTAAAGGATTTTCATGCCCTGTTCATTGAAAGATATAAAGACTCTTATCCATCATTAAATCTAGTTCATCAATGTTGCAAACATGCTTCTACTTTTATTGAAAGCCTTGAAAAATACTATGAGGATGATAATTCTATGGATGATGAGATCATGGAAGCCTTGTATGAGAATCCATTTCAGCAACATGAAGAGAAACTAGAGGAGTCCCATTAAGATTCTCAGGAAACTTTGCAGCAGAATCAAGATCTTTGTACGGTGGAAAATGAAGGAATTTTGCATCTTGACAGTCAACATGAATTACATGAAATAGATCAGCATGTTGAAGAGTTCCATATGGCTGAAAGTGATGAAAGAAAAAGTGTCATTTCAGATTTGTCCATAGAAGAAGAAATCATGCAGAGAAATCAAGTTTCAAATTCAGAATGTGATAATGTTAAGACAACCATTTTAGATGAGGATTCAGATTGTGATGACCAAGAAAACCCTGTACTAAGTCCCATGAAAGAGAACTCTTCTGCTGAAATCATCTAGGATGAAGAAGACAGAGATTTGGATCCAAATGTTCTCATGACATCAAAACATAGTCTTCATGAAAAGGTAATCCAGTTAGCTCGTGAACAACAAGATGAGATCTTTGCTCAAGCAAGTGAAAAAGTGCCTCTGGATGAATTTATGGTAGATGATAGAAATGTTATTGTTTGGTTTCAAGAATCATTTGAATTTTCTTTTCTCATGATTGATGAATGCAAAGACAATTTGGCTGTCATATCATATGAAGATGGTCTACAATATATCCAGACTTCAACAGACCTGACCATTCAGGATTCCCTTTCAGATTCTTCCTCATATGTGTCATGTGTTGAAATGTTTTTTGAAGAGGAAATATGCTCATCCACTTGTTCAAAAAATTTTGAAGACCACGAGCATACTCTTATTTATGAAGAAAGACCAGAATCAAGAGAAAAAGATACCTTATTTTTGTAGCGAGAGGTCAATCTTCATGTTTTTCAGGATCTAATGGCAGATTTGTTGCAGTCAGCAGTGAAGGTGATTATTGCAGTATTCAGTGATGAAGGAGATCATGGTCAATTATGTTATTAGATGCACAGTTACCAGTATCTTTTGTTGACCAGGAGATCTGATCAGGAGAATCAATCAAGAAGGCATCTGATTGATTGATTATATTGAAAGACACATTACACACGATTGTACATATTACATTAATATGCATGTGGTTGTCATCATAATTTGAAACCCTCGAATCTTGATGGACTACTGCCATTGAATAAGTTTTGTCAGTTCTTGTTTTAGTTAAGTCAGACATGAGTCATTTCCTTTTGCATTGAGTCATTTTTTTCAGTCCTGTTGGTTTTATAATTAATGTCAGTTTAAGTCAAGTTCCAGTCAATAAATGTGTCAAAGTCTTGTGTTGTTTGTCAAAATAATGACTCCATAGCCCAATGGACGAAGGCACTGTCTGCTCACCCAAAGATCTGCAGTTCTTGGCACCTCCAAGGAGCTGGAGCTACCATCCCCCATTGGAGCCAATGTTACAGTTGATCTTGTCAATCCTCCGTCAGAGATCAAAACTCTTTCTGCATCTCATTTTTAGGTGTCTCGCTCCATTCACTCAGTTGCATTCTGCTAGAGGCATGCCATAATCTGACGGAAGGGTCTTGTCAATTCATTTCCCTCATGTCTTGTACCTGCTGGCTTAGGTCTTTTCATCAAAGTTATTAAAATACATGACAATCAATGTTTGATCTTTTAATGGACAAGACTCATTTCAGTCATTAGGTCTAGAGTTTGCAAATTTTTGTTCTCAAAGTGCTTCAATAATACTTGTAGGCCAAAGGAAGGTCCAATAATTCACTCAAATGATGTTTCTGAGTAAGGAAAGATGAACTTTGGAAACTTGAGAGAGGTTTTTGTCCACAATAGGCCAAGGAAGAAAATCCTCCTTCACTTTTTACACAGGTGTCATGGTTTTAAGAAATGTCAAAAATACAATTGCCTCGGGAGAATTGATGCACCTCTAAAGTGACCTTGGGACAATCAAGTTTTCTCCTAGCTCGGTTAGCCAAATGTCTTGCTTGATGAGTAAAATGATAACTAGACACAAAGATCTTTCCAATGTGCTATCATGAACTCAATGTGGAGTTTAGGAACACCTTCAAAGGTTGACTGCAACAACACTCTGCATTGAGGCAACCTCACTAGGGACATTTTGACCAGTCTTGGGAGAGTTGATTTTTGATAGGGAAAATGAGCTCCAAATTGAAAATCTCTAGTTAGGTTGGAAAGTAGACTCAAAGCCCTTTCCAATGAGCTATCCTACGCCCAATTGGGACACAGGGACGGCCTCCCAAAGTCTCCTACAAAAAATGTTATGCCTAGGCTCTATGTGCCGAGCCACTGGAGTGACGCTTATGATAGGGAGCTCCAAATGACAAAAGGTTTACATTTTTGGATTCAGCATGGAATCTTATGACTTTTGGTGCATGGCCAAGAAGTTTGGGCACGTTTTGGGTCCCGAGGAGGTCAAAAACACTCAAAAAATAACCTCTCTGCCCCTATTTGGACACACAAGAAAGCAGTCTTGGTAGATTGAACTTTTAGAGGGGAAAATTAGCACCCAATTCAAAAATTCCACTTGTGTTGGAAAGTAGACGCAAACACCTTTCGAAAGAGCTATTCTACACCTAATTTGGACACTGGGAAGGCCTCCAAAAGTCCACCGCAAAAAAGAACCATGCACAGGCTCTATGTGTCGCGCACGTGGCGCGACGCTTATGATAGAGAGCTCCAAATGGAAAAAGGTTTACATTTTTGGATTCAGCATGAAACACCATGAATGATGGTGCATGGCCAAAAAATTTGGACAAGTTTTGAGTCCCCGGACCTCTCCATCTATCGTTTGGGTGGAAAATGCAACGCTGACAAATAGTTGGCTCTTCGACTTCAGTTCATTAATGATGATTGAACGACTCCCTATCTTCAGCGATTTGCTTTCCCACCTCTGAGGTTATTTATGGTATTGAAAATCATTTGTAAAGGGTTGGAATTTCTGGGAGTAGTGTGGAGGAAAAACCCAGCACTTGCATTGTACACATTTTGGCTAGGGAATTAATAAAATGATGCAGCTCTGATTCATGAGATTCACATGGTATGATGTTTAGCAGATGTTTCTTCTTTCTATTTCATATGTGTATTTGTTATGTTTTATACAATCCATTCATAACCATTTCCAGTTGAAGGCTTTAAAGTAAGAAAGGCGGAATCCAGTTCACAGCTCTACCTCGGTAAGGTATTCATGTTGTGTGTTTATTCATCTGTTTGAAAAGGATTCATTAGCTATGCCCTTTTCAACCTCTTAACAGTCTTTCCATTTCATATTACTTCAATCTTACTGCTAAACCTCCTACCTATCTTGCCTCAAGAAATATTTTGTGTCCTTGATTTAATTTCTGAGCTCAGATGTTCCTTTGGTCCCTTACAGCCCAAAAAATTCAGTCATTCAAAATCGTATTTTCCACATCTATTTACTAGCCTAAAATTAGTATTTCATTTTGAGCCATCTCAGACTTTATTGTGTATTTTTACTGAGTGTGACCCAGAGAGAGCCCTCTCCTGTTCTAGTAGGGCTAGCTACCAGATTGAGCGTGGTTTGTGGTTACCCTGAATTTTGCCTTCCTTCAGCCTAAGGCAGATTTAGGTGCTAACACACATCAAAAGAAAGAAGGAGGAAGAAGAGAGAGAATTAGCCATATTCTGCCCTAGATGCACAGGGAGGCACCCTAGAAACGAATTTCCATTAAACCTTATAGAAATATGCTCGGTCTTTGAAGAAAACCATTCCACAGACAATTTCCCTTCTCTACCTGGACTAAAAGATGTGTATCAAGGAACTGAAAGGGTGACTGAACAACTTTGCTACATAAATCAAAGGAGACATCATGGGCCTCGACCGTACTAGCAAGGCATGCAAGGGTCATCCTATGCATATTACAACATAACCAAAACACAGCCATTCCCTCTTAGGGGTCCCTGCTCATCCCTCCTTATATACACCTTCTCCTTATCTTTTTCACCTCAATACCATTCCCAGCTGACCAACCAGTTATTTCAGCCATATACTCCTCCAAAACCTCAGTGGAATGCACCACCCCAGGGGTGGAGGCTGCCATACAATAATGCTCTAGCTTTATTGCCATCACCTCCTACTTAACCACATCTTTTACAGCCTGCTCCACCTAAACAACCTCAGATGCTTGCCCAGCGAAATCCGAACCCAAACAATAGACATGCACAACAAGTATACAGTGACGATACTTCCTACCCTGCTTATGTTGTGGAAATTTGGGAAATCAATCTAAGGTCTAGGAGAGTACTCCCAGGAAAGCAACCCCCATATCCACCTAGGGAGAATGAGGGGGGAAGAAAGGAAAGTATGCCTAGAGTGGATCCACCATCCTTTCTTGAAAGATTAACTCATCCAGTCTAGCCTACCCCAAAAGAGAATGAACTTCTTGATGAATTGAAAAATCTATGTGTCAAAATTCCACTTCTCCAACCCATTAAGGATGTACCTATTTACAAAAATATGATTAAAGATAAGTATTTTAAACATCCAGGGAGACGAAAAAGAGACACCCCTACCATTAATGTCATTGGACAACTGTCCGACTTAATGCTTGGGTAGGTAATTTTCCCAAAGTATTTAGACCCTGGAAGCCCTGTAGTAGATGTGCACATCAATGGCACCATTGTCCCACACACCGTGATTGATCTTGGGGCTACCATTAATGTAATGACTAAGGAAACCATGCTCAAGATAAATCTCCAGGTTTCATTAAGAAATACCACAATAGTCTTGCAGCTTGCAAACTGTTCCATAGTAGCCCCTGAGGAGATTGTTGGGGATGTGATGGTCTCCATTAACTCCTGGGAGTACCCTACAGACTTCCTAGTTATCCACCCTAAGGCCAAGCTTAATGGTTATCCTCTCATACTTGGGAGACCTTTGTTAGCCACTGTAGATGCCTACATCAGTTGCAGGGCTGGAAGCATGACTATAAAAAATGGGCATCTGTCCTAACAATTGGTCTTGTACCCTCCTGCTCATCCATCCTTAGAACATGATTTACCTTTATGGCTAGAAGAGGAGGAAGAATATGACGTCTAATCAACCCAACTCTATACCCTAGAAACTTCCATGGAAGGAGGACAACCAGATGAAGATGATTTGATTGAACACATACTCCAAAATCCAACTCCCAACACCTTGTTCTTAGAGGAATTAGTAAAGGAAACCAAGACAAACCATCAAATTGACGTATTCTTAGCTGATTCAAACCCTACTCATGTCAAGACAATATAATTCGTCCTTGAAAGAACTTTGAAGATCAACCCCTCTCTTTCTGTACACCAAGAAGAATAGTTGTGCAACATGCTAAGGGAACATCTAGATGCCTTTCCTTGGAGTTACAAAGAAATGAAGGGAGTGCACCCCTCGGTGTGTACTCACCACATTTATATCAAAGATGGTTGATAAATAGTCCGAGAACCCCAAAGGAAAATGAATCTAGCTCTCATGGATATAGTCAAGGAAGAACTGCAAAAGTTGTTGGATTCAAGATTCATTTACCCTATCTCAGACAATTAGTGGGTTTCTCCTTTGGTGTTGGTTCCGAAGAAAAATGGGAAGTGGAGGATTTGTGTTGATTACAAAGAGTTAAACAAATAAATAAAGAAGGACCATTTCCCTCTATCTTTCATTGACCAAGTGTTGGATGGCCTAGTAGGGAATTATCTTTTTCTTTCTTAGATGAGTTTAGCGGGTACAATCAAATCACAATTAGCCTAGAGGACCATGATAAGACCACCTTCACCTGTCCTTGGGGTACTTTCTCTTATAGGGTCCTTCCTTTTGGTCTATGCAATGCCCCTTCCACTTTCCAGAGGACAGTCCTGAGTATCTTTGTCGAGCTAGTCCATGATGCAATGGAAATTTATATGGATGATTTTACACCCTATGGGTGGGATTTCTAGGAGGTTCTCTCCAACTTGGGTAAGGTGTTGAACAAATGCATTGAAATGAACTTGTCCCTTAGTCCCAAAAAATGTCAGTACTTGATGATTGCAGGGACTGTTCTATGTCATTTAATATCCCAGAGAGGACTGCAGGTGGACCCAAATAATATAGCCATCATCTGAAGGGTCCCACCTCCGCAAAAATAGATGGATGTCAAAAGTTTTCTAGGCTTAGCTAGATACTATATGACATTTATAAAAGAATTCAAAAAGTTAACTTCTCCTTTATTTGGGTTATTGGCCAAAGATTCCAAATTTTTATGGTCAGAAAGCTATCAATAGGCCCTGGACACACTAAAGGACAAGTTGACTACTACACCTATTCTTTGAGGCCCAAATTGGGCTCTTCCTTTCCTTATACATGTTGATGCCTCTCACGAAGCCCTAGGAGAAACTCTAAGCTAGATAGAAGACAAGCTAGCTTATGCCATCTACTTCATCAGTAAGAATATGTCAAAAGCCAAACTAAAATACAAAGTGACTGAAAAGGAGCTCCTAGCTATTGTTCATTCATTGAAGAAATTTAGGAATTACATTATAGGTTACCAAAAAATTGTACATACTGACCATGCTGAAATTAAATACTTGATAAATAAACCTAATGTAAATGCTCGGATTATTAGATGGTTACTTTTATTGCAACAATTTGACTTACCTATTATTGATAATCCTTGAAAGAAGAATGTTGTTGTAGATTGTTTTATCCAAATTGACTTTTCTTGTAGGGGAGGAAGGAATGGTTGATGATCAATTATTGGATGAACACTTATTTTCCATTTCAGTTCTATCTTCGTGGTTTGCCGATATAGAAAATGACTTGGTGTCTGTATAGTTTCCACCAAATTTTTCCTCCAAGGAAAAGAGAAATATTGTGAGGAAGAGCACCCCATTCACTTGGATTGGGGGCAACCTCTTCAAACTAGGCCCAAATCTAAATATAAGAAGATATGTCAGGGAGGAGGAAGTCTTTGACATCCTTCTAACTTGTCATGATGGGCCTTGTGGAGGTCACTTTGAAGCCAAAAGAAAAACATTCAAGGTACTACAAGTTGGTTATTATTAGCCCACTCTTCACCAAGATGTGAGGAGGTATACTAGTTAGTGTGATTAGTGCCAAAGGATGGGGAAACCTATCCCAAGGGATGAAATTCCTCTGCAACGTCAAGTGACTTTTGAGCCATTTGACAAGTGGGCCATGGATTTCATTAGACCCATTTACCCTCCATACAAGCAAAAGCAATACATCATTGTGTGCACTAACTATTTAACCAAGTGGGCTGAAGCCAAGTCCATCAAAGCAACAACAAAAGATAAAGTGGTTGAATTCTGAAGGGAAAATGTATTTTATAAGTTTGGGTACCCTAGAGAACTAGTAACTAATCAAGGCAACCAATTTACATCTCAAATGATTGAAAATTTGTTAATCCAACGCAAGATCAAGCATAGAACATCCACTCCTTACCACCCATAGGCTAATGGGCAAGTGGAGGTAACCAACAGAGCTCTGAAAGGCATTCTGACCAAAGTGATTAGCAACAGCAGGAAGGAATGGGAAGATATATTAATTGAGGCCACTTGGGCCTACAATACCACCCGGAATACCACCACTGGATTCACTCCTTATGAGCTAGTCTATGGGAAGAAATCCTTCCTGTCAATTGAATTTGAATACAAAACCTTAAGAATGGCAACACAATTGGATCTAGATCTCACTAGGGAAAAGCAAGAAATATTGCTCCAGCTGAATGGGTTAGATGAATTTAGGATGCAGGCCCTCCTGCACACAGAGGCGACTCAAGTTCAAAGGAAGATTTCGCATGATAAGAACATAAAGGAGAACAAGTTTCAAGAAGGTGATTGGGCTTTGTTGTATGATTCCAAATATAAGGATTTTAAAGGCAAGTTAAGGACTAGATGGTTAGGGCCTTATGTCATAGAAAAATGTCATGATAATGGTTCAATACAGATAAGAATCATTGATGCAGAGACTATCCCTTTACTTGTCAATGAGTACAGATTGAAGGTATACAAGAAACCCTTGTCAAGGCAAGAATTCATCAATGGAATCAACAATACAGTGATGGTGGTGGAGCAAGTCTCATCTTCCACCCCATCAAGTCCCTGAAAAAAAAAAGAGAAAAAAGAAGAAAAAATAAAGAGACTCTGGTGAAAACCTCCATGAGGTACCTGAGTCCCACTGTTGGGTTGAAAACCCCTTGGGGCAGCCCAATGGTGTTGAAAAAAATATATATATATCTCTGGGTGAAATCCTCTTTTGAGGCACCTAGGGCAGGCAGCTAGGATGAAAACCTCCTTGGAGGCAGACTAGTTGTTTTCAAAAAAGAAAAGAAAAGAAAAAATTAAAACAAAAGAGAGAGAGAAAAAGAAAAAAGTTCGAAAATTTTGTTTTAAAGTTAGCATGAGGAGGGTCAACACAACTTGAGCGGAAGAAAAGGACCTACACAATCCATATTTTAACTCCTCCATCACATATTCTTAATTATTCCATCAATCCTTCCATTTATGAACACCTCCAGCTCAGTTTACAAGGGCTCTGTGTTTTCTACAAGATTCCCTATAATCCTACAGGATTCCCTAAAAACCTACAGGAGTTTCCTATAGGAATTATAGTGGCTTTGAAATCCCAAGAAAATTGATGCTAGATTAAGGGAATGACAAGCCTGTGTCAAAAAATAAAATATTCACTCCACCACATCATCACCATGCCTTTCATCGCCATGTTTACCCCTGATTTCATCCAATAAGTAAATTCAAGATATATATATATATATTATTATATTATATATATATATATATATATATTATATTATATATATTATATTATATATATATATATATATATGTCAAAGAAGAATAAAACAAATAGAAGAGGGTGAGAACAAAGGACAGAGGGACAATACCTAAAGGTTGTACCACTCACCTACCATTCACTAGAACCCTTCTATACTCATGTCAACAATCCTCATGCTCCAGAAGTGAAAAAAAAGTATGAAAGTTTAGGGGAGAGGCAACTACAGGATATCCTGTAGGTTTCTTGTAGGAAATCCTGTAACAGCCTATCCCACAAAGGAAACTTCACAAGGTTGCAGCCATCTTCGAAACAAATGTTCCAAGGTTAAGGAAGATCCTACATAGCTCAGCAGCAACAGAAAGACCACCAACATGACTCTTCAGCACCTACACATCAAAGGAAACAAGCATCAAAAGAGGCCAATACAAAAAAAAGAATATGCAACATATACACAACACATGGACATCATTCTCCAACAAGCATCATCATCAAGGCATCCTACTCATGCTCTTTCGTTAGCACGATATAATAAACAATGTAGGATTATGTAAGATTTGGTTTTATAAGAAAAGGTGGCTAGTTAACTTGGCCACCTTTGGTCAGTTGATGAGGGGAAAACAGCTAGACCACTCCACATGTGTAAGCAGTCAAATCAAAATAAAAACGAGATAAGGCCAAAAATAGTTAAGTTACGGAGGAATGAAGTGCGAGATGATTACGAGGTAAGTGGAATGATGGATTGATAGTGGAACCAATGGTTCAAAAGGAGGTGATTGGACTTAGACAACCAGTACACCATCCCACACAATCATCCATATAAGGAAATAAAACATTGATTCCCACACTAAAAGAGAATTAGAAATCTCGAGAATTCATCGAAAAGAAATCCAATGCAAGATGCCATCAAAGTCTTAGGCCTTGTATCTCAAGGAACAATGGCTACAATTCCAAATTAATACTTTAGCACAGAGAGGCACTATGTCCTTCCAAGACTATAGACAATTCATTGATCTTTGCAATCAAATCACCTTGGAAGATAGAGAAAAAATGTCTAAATTTTACCTACAGAACTTGCCCTTGATAGATTTGAATGTGTGGGACCCAAATTCAAAACTAGGAGAATTGCAATTGATGGCCTTAGCATCATGGATGAATCATGAGGGGGAAAGAGCTACAGAGATGAAAAAGGTAATGGCAAGAGAAGAGAAAAAACCCCTTATGATAAGAGCTAAGAAGTCTAATCCAATGGATATCATCAGCACCCACAACCTGATTGCAAATTATCCTAAGCTTGCACCTAGGTACCTTGCTGCCCAAGAACATCTAGTCACACACTTTGAAGATATGTTCAGGTTGCTAGGAATGACAACATGCAAGCTTTCCAAAAGAGATGGAACACCTTGCCTTAAATCCTGAAAATCAGATAATACCATTCTCCTCAGAGAATGAGAGAGCCACTATATAGAACACCGATGTATAAACAAGCTCTACAAAGACTCAAAGTCAATTGGATTGGCTTGAGACTCAGTACACCATTGCTTTTAGGAATGTTGGAAGGAAGGAAAGAAGAAGAAGAAAGAGAGCATTGGGAAGAGATAGAGAGGAAGGAAAGATTTTATTCATAGGAAGAAGAAACTAGAGTAGAAGCATGGGATGTCAGGGAGGCCACCAAAGCAATGAACGACATGGATATAGATTAAGTTACTCATAGGATGAGAAACACTTTCAGTAGGAGGTGATGATGAGCCTCATCATTGGGTAACTATATGGACCTTAATACACCTCCAATCTTACTAAAATCAACTCTTCTCATAATTCCTTATATGTTTTAATTGTATTTTTCTTAATGAGATGAGTAAAGGTAAGATGTTATGTCTAGTGGTCTAATGTGCATTGTTTGTAGGTTTTTGAGAGAAAATCATGACAATTTTGGCTAATTAAGGGTATAAACTCGAATGAGACAAGGAGGAGAGATTATAGGAGATAGATCCTCCTCATTAAATCCTCACTCATTCGAATATTCCTCAATCAAATCACACTAGCTCAGAGTTGCAAGCAACTGAGTCATGGAGATCATGGGCAAAAGTGCCAGTGATAGTTAAGAACCAGTTCTTGAGTTTGGGAGCCAAGCCTCCCTAGATTTAAGGAATTCGTTTGAGACTTTAGTTATATAAATAAGGAAGCCGAGAGCCTCATTAGGATTCATATTTTTTTATGTAAGAGCACTAAGCATTTTCGAGTTCAATTATTGTGGCAAAACATTGTTATGTAATTTTTCTGATATGATAATGAGAACAAGCATTTCCTTGATCCAACACTGAGTTGAATTAGAGGGATGAAGCTCTTGGGTTAGGGCCCAATCTAGCAGCAAAGGATCCTCTTATTGTACTTGTAAGCTTAGGTTATTTCATAGATTAATTGTTGAATTGATTTTAGCATTATTTTTTTGCAAGTAGTTGTAAATTTGATTAGTTTTCTTACATTTGTGTATAGCTTTAGCAATAGTTTTAAAGAGGTAAAGGAATACCAAAAAGGTTGATAGAAGGTCGATTTGGCCTCACTCCTCCCTTCAGGGTCCATGGTTTAAGGAGAAACTCGTATTCAACCCAAAAAGGACAGAATTCTGCTTTCTTATGGAATTTAGGGTTTTCTGCTACGTAGGCTAGCATCTTTTCAGTTTTCAAGAATAGATTTCAGTTGTCATTCCTGATATATCTAGCTTTGTATTGGATCTCATGGTGTTTCACAATATTAAGCTAGTATTTCCATGCATGAAATAGGCAACTAAATAATGAAATTATGTTTTCTTAAGTTCATTGGAAATATTCCTTGTTTGATATGATTCATGGATAAATTCCAGTAATGTATGTATTGCAAGAGTTTCAATAGTGCAGGAAATTCTCATTTCAGAAACCTCCAACTAACCTCATCCATCTATGATCACCAAAAGCCAGTAAGTCCTTCAATCAATTCAACATTCCATAAGAACAACTTTCCAGGTTTCTTGAGAAAATCCAACCATCTTACAAACTTTGTTTTGAACTCTGAAGAAGTCTTAGCCACTCCCTTGCCTTATTTCTTCCACCCTTCACCTTCCCTAAGCCCTATAACACCTTCCAAATCACTCTTATTTCTTTCGTCCGGATCATGTAGGAGCATTAGGACATCCTATAGGACAACCTATAGTGGCCTGTTTTGAGGCCGATTTGTAAACAAATCATCCAAGAAGATAGGAGAAGACCCCTACTTGCCTCCCAAGCCATATGACCTTTCACCACCATCTCTAACTCACTTGCCACATCACCAAGAAGATTTAGCATTCACATTTTCACAAAAAAAGGCAAAAAGGAAAAAGAGTTATTGTGTTCATTCATATGCACAACAGTAAAATGTTTGGCTATTTCAGATTGCATGCCTAGGACAGTTAGGATTACAAATATGTTAGCTTAGATTTATTCTGAAGCAAGATCTCTTAGAAATTAATTAGATGAGTGTTGTGTTTAAAGCATTTATTTCAATTTTACATTGCTGCAGAAGAGAATATTTCCATTCTTCCAATTAGGGTAAAATTCTCCTTTCTTCACTGGTAATCAAACTTCTTCTGAATTAATAGAAGGTTGGTTTGAGAAACCATAGTGGTCTATCGCCAGCTCAGCAGTGACAAAGAGTGGACCCATCGCATCTCCTTGTGTATATAGCACTGTCACCTCTAAGTTTGTATGAACCCCAAGTTTATAAAGTAATGTTGGTAGCCCCAGGAGTTATAACATTCTTGCTGCAAGACTAGTGCTCATCAGATTCACCATACATAGCTGAATAGGAGACCACTGCAATAAAGGTCTCCCCATTCTCTCCCATATTTTCTTAGGGAGGGCATTGGCATTTGATCCCAGATCCAAGATAACCTAGTCCATTTCATATTCTCCTATTTGCACGGTCAGCCTCATCTCGCACCTTGTTTGCTTCTTATTATTACCAATCTTTCTCAATGTGCATTTTTCAGCAGGAGTCTTTTCATTATTTGTGCACTTGTCAATTAACTCTTGCAACCATTCTACTGCTTTCTTATCGTGCAGTAACTTCATACAGGTCTTCAGAAAATAATCTAGTACTAAAGGATCTACTTCTTGCATCACACTAGATTCTGTCATTTTCTCCTAACTTTGTGAGGTGGAGGCATCATCAAAGTTCTTCTTTGCTTCCATGAAGGTTTATTTAGTGCGAGTAAGATCAATGTCTAATTCCTTCTCAGCAGCCTTGCACACCCGCCTGTCATCCTCAGGCTACTTACCTTTATCTGCACCAGTTGCCATACCACTTCTTGTCATTATATTTATGATCTAATCTTCTTTGCAGGGCTCTGCCCTCATCATTTGGATGTTCTACATAGGTTACTAGGGCTGCACCTTCTTTTCTTGCGTTTTTTCCTTAAGGACCACACATTCTTTTATCACATGGTCAAACTATCAACAATACTAACATGACGGATGCATGGGGTTTGGACAATCTTGCACAAAGTGCCTTGCTTCACCACAGTTATAGTAGATTACTTGTCCACAACCTCGACTCGGTCCACTGCCTCTTCCTCATCCTCGACATTAAATTCCTCTGCGCGCTACTCCTTCTCCCTGATCCTGAGGTCAATTTTCTACTTGCATTTGATAGGTAGGGGTTATATCCATCATCAGCTCATATCTTCTACAATGGCGTTCATCGTGTCCCACATATTTACAGAAATTTCAAAACAACTGCTAACGAGTCTACAAAATTTTGCAGTAAGTGGAAATTATTAGTCGTGTGATGTCCTGTATCCTGATAGATAGCACACCACATTGCAGTTCCCATGCTCGTCCCAATGTTATTCTCTAGTTTCAAGGGAATAGGCCCTCCTCCAATAATATATTTTTTATAGATTGGTTAATGGTCCTTATCATTTCCATGTCTCTTGCATTTCAAACACTAAACCTTAGCACGCACTTCTCGCTGAGCTTCTTTTCCTTTCTTCAAGCCCTACAACTCCAAGTGCAGGCTTTCCAGCTTTGAGTGAATCTGTTGCACTCCAAGGTTCATATCATGTATCGATGAGGAATCCAACCTCATCGCAATCTCTAAGGCTTCAACTTTTGTAGCTATCTTTTCTTGTGACAGAGGCACTCTCAAGTGCGGCAAGAATGATGCTATATACGAGTCGTGGTGTTGGGAATATGAAAGTATCATATTGGCTTGCCTAATCAGGCATTTCAACATTTGATCAAAATCCCAAGGCATCTCATCTACCTCTATCGAATTTCTTTAAACTCAGTCACCGACTGCGCCTCTGACTTAAGCTTTCTAAACTCCTTATTCAGAGCTTGCTGGGTCTATGCCAATGACGTGGTTGGGTTATCAGTGCAATACTTGATGTACCATGTTAATGCACGATCCTATAAGGCTATTGATGGGGAAATTATATGTGTAATAATTCCAACATTAAATTATTAATCTGGGACTTGTAAGCTACAAGGCACAAGTGCTGGTAATGCAGGATCAAATCATCTAGTATAAATTAATATCAAATTCCTATTTCTAAATTAAGTATTGAATACTATAGAAATTCTGCAGATTCTCTACAAATCTCTCTCTAAGACCATGTAGAAAATTTGACTGTATATTAACCCGATAATGCAATATAACCAAAGAAGAATACTATAACCTACTTCTACTATCAATTTGTGGAACCTTAAAGATTGAACTGAACACATATAACGAGAAGAAGAATAATCAATTGCATAATACACATGAAAATACTTTGGGGAAAGCCTTAGCCAAAAAACCCCACTATCTGTATTATCATACAAGGTGGAACTACATAGGAATTATACAAAGCCTTAGCTCTCACAGCTGGCCAGCTCTCAGTACAACCCTCACAAATGCTCACAAGAAATATTGGCTTCTCTCAAGCCTTCCTCTCTACCCTCCAAGCTCCTATTTCCGTGCGTTGTTACTCTAGGATGATTCTCCTTCAACCAAGTAGAACACTATCTCACACACTATCAGAATTGCACAATCCTCAAGGAATTCTTCCTTCTGCATGCATGCATTTTCTTTATAAGAAAACACATGCAATTGATAGTAAACTATCCTTGAATTTAATCTCAGCTGGGTCTTTCTTAGAATAGACATGCATGAGTTTCTGATGAGGGAATATTCAGTTAACTGGAGTACACTAGTTGAGTGCATGCACGCATCAACTGATTGTTAACTCTCTATTAGTTCCTCAAATAGTTTGGAACTAATTTAACTGGACTTAACTCAATAAACTGAGTTAACTAATTAAAACTCAAATATAACTCACTATTATCTCCTAAATTTTAGGGATAACTCTTGGATGACTTCAGAAAGACTTCTAACTTGAATTTCTCCAACTAATTAATTTGAGACAAATTAGTTAATTATTTCCAAGTAGCTGTAAAGACTAAATTCGATTTTAGTTCTCAATTTAATTCAAGGAGAAATTAAATTGGAATATTCTTGTCGCCACATTTCAACACTCCCTCTCAACAAGAAAGGGATTATCTGCCACCCTGATCCTGTCTCTATGGAACTCGAATTTACACTTTGACAATGCCTTTGTCAAAATGTCAGCATCTTGCTCCTCTGTCAAAATATACTACAGCAACATGATCCTCTCAACCTGTTAAAAGCCACGGGCAACAAATCTTGCCTTATGCTTCTCCACACTACCATCAACAACTTGCTTTACCTTGTAAAGCCAATGAGAAATCACAAATGACTTGTTCTCTAGTTTCGGAATCACGTCCCAAACATTTTTACGAACTATGGTGTCATACTCCTCCACCATAGCATCAACCCAAATCAGTTGCTGCATTGCTTCCTCAAAGGAAGATGGTTCGATCAAAACACATTCCCCAACAAGGGCCATGTATCTAGTGTACCTATCAAGTGACCTCCTCTGTTTGCACTGAGAAAGTGGTGCTCCCACATTCTCTCTCACATCCTGCAACAATATGTCAACTTCTCTTGTGTGATTCCGTCCATCTCTAGAAGACTCTACTTGAGTGGATGTCTCCACTCCTGGAACCTTTGCATGCGGCTGCTCCACATCAGTCCGAGGCTCCTCCTTAGGATCCAACATTTCCTCCATGGCCTGTAGTTGGAGCTCCCTCTCAAGGGAAACTCGCATGGCCTTCTGCTCATCAAACTTGAGATCTCTGTGAACCATAGTCCTCCGCCTGGTAGGCAAGAACACCTGATAGTTGTGAGGTGTATCAGTGTGCCCCACAAGTAGCCCCAACTCTGTTGTCAGCTCAAGCTTCTTCCATGCATCCTTTGTCACATGGAAATATACCGATGAGCCAAAGATCCTAAAGTGACCCACATTTGGTCTCTTACCGGAGAAAGCTTTCATTGGTGTCTTCATCCCAAGTATGTGATGTGGGCTTCTATTCTGCAAATAGATCTCTGTGTTACATGACTCAGCCCACAAGTGAAGTGGTAGGCCTTGGTCATGCATCATTGCCCATGTTGCCCCTACAATATTTATGTTCTTCCTCTTGGACACCCCATTCTACTGTTGGTTATGAGGTGCCGTTAATTCCCATTTAATTCCTTTCGTTGCACAAAAGTCCTTAAACTCTTGAGAAACATATTCTCCACCGTTGTCACTTCTCAAGGCCTTGATCTTCTTCACTGAATCTTTCTCGACCAAAGCTTTGAACAAACAAAACTTTGTGAAGATTTGGTCCTTCTTCTGCATGAAATAAATCCAAAATTTACGAGAATAATCATCAATGAAAATCAAATAATACCATTGCTTCATATTGGATGCCATCGAGAATGGTCCACACACGTCAATATGAACTCCTCTAAGATAGCCTCTACTCGACTGCCTCTTTCATGAAAGGAAGACTTGGTGTACTTTCCCAAGGTACAACCTTTTCATGTGTCAACTTGATCAAGTTTACCTTTGGGAATTCCTGTAGATATCTGTTGCATTATCTTCAAAGCCCCATGATGCAAATGGCCCAACCACCTATGCCACAACTCGCCAATGTCTTCGCTTTGCCCCAATCCTACTTTCGTACATAATGCTGCACAATCATCTACCTCTAGTTTATAGATATTCTTCACCCGAATCCCTATCCTTTTGGTCTAACGCATGGCTATGTGTCAGACCATGGCTATCTGTCTTAGGAACACCTTTCCTTTACTAAAGACAACATCGTAGCCTTTGTCCTCCAACATTGTGACCGATACCAAGTTCTTCTTTAGTCCAGGCACATACTTCACATCTATCAATGTGAGAGGAACTCCATGCTCCCTCTGAAAAGCAACCATGCCCACTCCTGAAACACTATACCTTCTGTCGTCACCCATCTCTATGTGCATCTTGAGGTCTTTCTCCTCCAAGGTACTGAAAAAACATTTATCAGCGGTCATGTGGAATAAGGCTCCACTATCAAGATACCAAACACAACACATCATCGATGACACCATGCATGCGATGAGGGTAAAGTCGATTTCGAACTAAGAGGCTAAAGCCTTACCTTCCAATCCTTCCAAGGATCCCTTCTTGGAATTCTTCGACAGGAAATTAGTCGCATAATGTCCCATCTCGTGACAATTAAACAATCTTACTTTAGACTTGTCACCCTTCTTCCCTCCATGAGAAGAATTCGATTTGGAATGGGAAGCCTTCCCCTTTCCTTTCCTTGGCTTACTTGCTAAGGCCATATTTTATTCTTCATCATCCTTGGATGAAGAACCATCTTGTGTGCTTCTCCTGATCTCCTCTTGCATAAGATCTAACTAGAGTCATTCCCAATCTGACAGTTTCTCCCTTCCATTCACAAAGTCCTGGTAGCTATTCTAGCTCTTTAGAAGGCCAAGGAGAGCGAGGCTCACCATATCATCATCGACAGTAGTTATTCCCACACGGATAAGCTCATCTCTGCAAGTGGTGAGCTTGTTCAGATATGTGGAAATAGTATTGCCCTTTTCCATCTTGATCCTTCGAAGCTTATCCTTGAGTGCAAATTTCCCTGGTCGCTACTGTTTTGGTAGGGGTCCTTTAATGTCTTCCACATTGAAAAAGGAGTATCCTTCCCATGGAGGCTCAAGACAAAATTGTCTTGAACTTCCTCAAGGATGATATGTATCGCCTTCACCACACACTTCTTCCACTCAGCCAATTCTTGTGCATTAGTTGAAGTTGGCTTTGGGATTTCTTGATCAATGAAAACTTTCAAGTCATTGTCTTCTAATAAAACCTCCATTCTATCTTTCCATGCTATGTAATTTGAGCTACCTTCCAAGGCATACTCGAGTCTCAAACCATAGAATGCCATTGGCTAACCTTGAAGTATGATAAGAATTCGATTTTCACCTGCAACCTCGAACTTCAAACTTTGAATTCTCTTCTCAGTATACTGTTCGCATCTTTGATAAACTTGGCTCTGATACCATGTATAAATTCTGAAAATTCTCTACAAATATCGCTCTAAGACCATGTAGAAAATATGATTGTAGATTAACTCGATAATGCAATATAACCAAAGAAAAATAATATAACCTACTTCTACTATCAATTTGCAGAAGCATAAAGATCAAACTGAGCACATATAACTAGAAGAAGAATAACCAATCCCACAATACACATGAAAATATTTTGGGGAAAGCCTCAGCTAAAAAATCCAACTATCTATATTATCATACAAGGTGGAAATACATAGGAATTATACAAAGCCTTAGCTCTCACAGCTAGCCATCTCTTAGTACAATCCTCACAGATGCTCATAGGCAATCCTGGTTTCTCTCAAGCCTTCCTCTCTGCCCTCCAAGATCCTATTTCTTTGCACTGTTCCTCTGGGATGATTCTCCTTCAACCAAGTGGAACACTATCTCGTACATTGTCAAAACTGCATAATCCTCAAGGAATTTTTCCTTCTGCATGCATGAGTTTTCTTTATAAGAAAACACATGCAACTAATAGTACACTATCCTTGACTTTAATCTTAGCTGGGTCTTTCTCAGAATAGACATCCATGAGTTTATGATGAGGGAATCGTTAGTTAACTGGAGTACACTAGCTAAGTGCATGCATGCATCAACTAATTGTTAACTCTCTATTAGTTCCTCAAATAGTTTGGAACTAATTTAATTGGACTTAAATTAGTAAACTGAGTTAACTAATTACAACTCAAATATAACTCACTCTTATCTCCTAATTTTTAGGGATAACTCTTGCATGACTTCAGAAAGACTTCTAACTTTAATTTCTCCATCTAATTAATTTGAAACAAATTAATTAATTATTTCCAAGTAACTGTAAAAACTAAATTAGATTTTAATTCTCAATTTAATTCAAGGACAAATTAAATTGGAATATTCTTGTTGCCACATTTCAACAAACACAAATACTTCTAAACTAATGCTATCTGAAGCAATCAAATTATAAAACTCAAAGAAATTGAAACAAATGACATGTAAGGAAATGGAACTACATTGTCAAAAGTAACCAATCTTGCAATGGAATGAAACTTAATCTACTATAGAAAAGTAATCACACATGCAATAAAGTAACCATAATCTAATGCCATAAAATAAACACGCTTAATCTAATGCAAGAAAGTAATCTTAATCTAATGCGGGAAAGTAATCACACTTGCAATTGAAATAAACCCTATTCTGATGTAGAAAATAACCACAATTCAAACAAAACTGTAACTAATCTAATTCTGAGGATCACACAAATCAATAAGAATTGAAATTTATCTCTTAATCATATCTAGTTCACACCCTAAATTCTACAAATCTTACAAATGACAATTTAAAATTAATATTTCCATGCCGCCTAAATTAAGACACTCAGATTAAAAGATCAAATCTTTCTCGAGTTTAAAATTGCTGCAAATAAACTTAGAAACTCTATTCTTATCCTAGACTTAATGTTATCACAACAAACTCTGAAAACCTATGCTTAATGCGCACTGTATTTGAATTTTAATTTAATACTTCTCTGACCTTGTTGGGTTCAGAATCAAAAAGTTCAACATTAAACCACTTTGAGTATTAAACACAATGCTACAGGACTTGGAAATAGATAGAGTGTAAACTCAACTCATTTCGAGATATCAGATACCATAATCAATCCCTGCATACTCTCGAATTAAGAATGCTTCACAAATGCTTTTGCATTATCTAATAATATAAAGGAAACCAGTGAAACTTTTGCCGATCTAAACCAATTGAGAAGCAAGATCTATTTCTTTCAATTCAATTTTATAGAACAGAGGACATATTTAAGTACAAAATAAAAATCACAATTCAAAATTTTGAATAATAACTCTCAAATAAATATGCACACTACGAAATAATGATCAAACTTAATCCTAAGATCTATACTGGTTGTAAAAATTGCTTCCAGTTGTGGTGGGCCCTTGCCACTCCTAGATAAATCCTAAACTAACTCAATAAAAATGAAATTGAAAACACAATCATAATACTTACAGAGAATTTAGAGATGAAACAAAATTAATTAAGATGCAATTATTACAACAAAGCTTCAATCCATCCTTTATTCCTTCCCTGATTTTCTTCCTTTTAAAACTTCCCAAATATTGCAATACATATCGTGGTTGAGCCATTTATAAGATTTACAAGACAAATTAGTCATTTTCCTCAATTCTGGAAAATTGAACCATTTTAACAAAACTGACCCCAAAGATATTGGCATATCTTCCAAACCATGGCGAATTTTGGAAAACTATTTGGAGGGAACCTAACTTGTTATATTTTTAACAAAAAACTCTCTTTGATTTGTCTAATTAAAATCCATATCCTCATAAATTTTTCCCAAAGTTGGTTTTCTGGCTCTTTTTGCAAGATTCTAGAACTCTGGGAAAACAATAATTTTTTATAAAGCTACCTCCAAGACCCTCTTATAACTTCTATAAAAGTTATAATATCCTGAAATTGTTTTGGATATAGATAATTCGTTATATGGTTAAAAAACCCATTTTCTCATATTTTCCAAATTCACCTCCATCTGCACGAAAATTGAGGTCAAACTTGGCAGTTTGGAAACTGTGGACATTTTGAGCAGATTTGTTAATTGGCTCCTAGGGACCCATATGTGCGACTTGGTTGCAATCCAGCACATAGAAAGGTATTAAAACGTTATTTTGGACAATAACCTCCCTTGGTTTTCCTCATAAGTGTGCCGAAATGTCGAAACACCAAATTGAATATTCTCGTACTCTACTTGCACCAACTAGTTCAACTGACTTGTGAAGAATTTCGGCGATGGAAGCCTGCGATAAAATAACTTAGAAAGAACTGTCATTAGAAAATAATTTAAAAATCATATTTAATCATAGAAGAGTCAAGAAAAATAATGATAACCAACCACAGGGTGTAAGATGTGTATTTGGCGGCAAGTTATGGAATTATGGTACGAAATGGGTTAAAAGTAAATGAATATATGTTATGAATGGTGGTATTTTATGATGAAAACATGGGCATATTTGAGGCCCAACACCGCTCCCCCCACCCATCACCCCATTTCTGAGGATTTTCATGTCCTTATGCAAACAAGTACTTTGCTCATTTATATATTTTATGGCATCGTGGCTTTAGGTAGGGTTGGTTTTTGTGGAGTAACATTGTGTGAAGATTTGAGGGTGTTGGTTCTTGTGGAGAAACACCATTTTTATTTGAATGCCATATATTTGATTTTGAGAGCAATACAAATTGAGGATAAACAATAGATGTGGTAGGAGGAAATTATAAATGAGATTATAGGTGGCAATGGAAATGGTGGATGAGATGAGGTGGTATGGAAATGGTGGATGAGATGAGGTGGTGATGGAGATGGTAAAATAGGTGCTTGCATACTCTGTTTTTGTGAGGCCAATGCTTATGAATGGTTACTTTATGAAAGGCAACAATTACTTCATTTATTGGATACATTCAATTGAAAATATGTGTGAATGTAGGAGGGGAAAGCATTATAGTTGCTGCTTATGTTTACATGAACCAATATACTTTGCTTTTCATGATTATGACCTTATTAGAGTAGCATGCATTCTATTATGAATGATGAATTTGCAAATGGAGGGTATATGGAAAACAAAAGATATGGAACATGTGGTGGTTAATCATCAAATCTTTCTTAAATCTCTAATGAATTAAGGAATCTTAAGCCAACTTTACCTCAAGTTTTACCTTTACAGTGATGATAATTGTAGGTTGAAGTAGAGGATGGAATGGCTGGAGCTGATGTGACTGTTGATCTAACCCACTAAAGAATGAAGAAGTCTAAAATAAAGAACAGAAGGATGAACTGAAGGTCCCCTTCTCCCCCATTCCTGAGGAGTTGTATGTCCCAAACACTGAGGAAAGGTGATTGCGGCTACAAATGTCAATGGAAATGTTGATAGAAAGAACCAAACTGCTGCAAATTTGTGTTGAGATCACAAAATTGTATAGTCCTCAACCTCTACACACCCGTGTGCAATCTGGCATATGCAAATAAATGGTTTCTATGTCAAAAATAAGCAATAATCTTTGGATTACCGACCACTGTGAGGATGTCATTAACCAATGCGAGATATCCCACCTTTGATGTCAATGGGAATCAAGGCACTAGGTACATTCTACTAGCCGTGAATGGATTTTTCAAAGTCGAATGGACTGCAAAATTCATCCACCAAGAAACATTGATTTATTTGCTTAGTAGATGACAAGGATACCTGCCATTAAGGCATGCAGGCTCCCAAGTACCTTATCTAACCCTAACCCTAATCCTAGATAATTTGTTGATGTTGATGAGATAAGGCTTGTTGACAGGTGGGCCTTAAGGAACCCCACATCAAACAACTCGAGTACAAATATAATGACTTGAAAGATACATGATTTGAAGAACTCATACAAATTTACAAACTTTATTGGGAACCTTTCCTGCTAGTTACCTGGTTTTCAAGCAAAGTCCCTCTCTAGTTGCGCCAGACAATCTGGTTTTCACAAAAGGACTTATTTTTCTCTTTACTATTTTCATTTATTTATTTACTAACTTTCCTACTATACTAGAGAAAATATTTCCTCCTTCAAGTGAAAGCGACATTCAGTGAAGCCATGTATAGATCAGGTACAAGGATATATTCATGCTCAAATTTAACATATAAACTTTACAGTGTACATGAGCATGTAAGACTAGCAGCTACAAATTATATGATGCTAAGAAAGTGTGAAGAAGAGAATGATTCCTTGATGTAGCACTGATTTGGAACCAATGCTCAATGTAATTATAGTGGTCTTGGTCCATTTCTTCATTTGGACAATGTTGCATGTCCTCTTCTTTGGCCTCTTCGATCCCTGGTTTTAGGGGCTTCTCTCCAATAGATGTTGTCCATAAGTCCTCACTTTCCTCTAAAGATTGGAAAATGTGATTATTGGAGGATTCTAGCTTTTCATGTGGTTGTGGCTCATGGAGATCAGGTTCTTCAAGCACTTCTAGAGAGGTATAAAGGTTCTTGATTGTTGTCAAGATCTGCTCTTCTTGAGAGGAAGAGACCTTAGCTGCTTCTAGGATTTGAGATACCTCCTTCAAATTCTTAATAATTTTTGAATCATGCTTGCTAGTTTAGAAATACCTGTCTCCACACATAGATTAGTACCTAGGAGTTCTTACAGCACCACGAAAATGTTTTGTCGTTAAGAGCTTGAAATTTTTATTCTAAATGAATAAAAATTGCTAATTGCAAGAAAACTCACTAAACTTTCTTAGTTTGACAACCAAACTTTGGAGCAACCCCAGTATAGTGGATGCATGGCTCTTCACTCATGTCTTACCGTACTCTCTCCACCCTTTGTTGTCCTACAAAATCCTCACCACAAAGAAAACTCGTGAAATAAACTATGCTCTAATCCCTTTAGCACCTCCCCAGAAACACCGCCAAAAATGTTGGGGAATTATATGTGTAATAATTCTAAATTATCAATCTGGGAGTCATAAGCTATGAGGCACAAGCACAAGTAACACATGATCAAAGCGTCTAACCTAAATTAATATCAAATTCCTATTTTTGAATTAAGTACAAAATGCAAAGACTTCTAAACTAACACTATGTCAAGAAATCAAATTATAAAACTCAAAGCAATCGAAACAAATGACATGTAAGGAAATGGAACTCTATTGTCAAATGTAACCAATCTTGCATTGGAATGAAACTTAATCTAGTACAGAAAAGTAACCACACATGTAATGAAGTAACCAAAATCTAATGCCAAAAAATACTCTTAATCTAATGCAAGAAAGTAATAGTAATCTAATGCGAGAAAGTAATCACACTTGCAGTTGAAATAAACCCTATTCTAATGTATAAAATAACCACAATTCAAACAAAATTGTAATTAATCTAATTCTCATGGTCACACAAATCAATAAGCATTGAAATTTATCTCTTGATCATGTCTAGTTCACACCCTCAATTCTACAAATCATCAAAATGAAAATTTCAAATTAATATTTCCATGTTGCCTAAATTAACACACTTATATTAAAATATCAAATATTTTTCAAATTAAAAATTTTTGCAAATAAACTTAGAAACTCTATTCCTATTCTGGACTTAACGTTATCACAACAAACTCCGAAAACCTATGTTTAATGCGCACTGTATTTCAATTTTAATTCAATACTTCTCTGAACTTGTTGGGTTCAGAATCAACAAGTTCATCATTAAACACCTTTGAGTATTAAACACAATGCGACACGACATGGAAATAGACAGAGCATAAACTCAATTCATTTTGAGATCTCAGATACCATAATCAATCCTTGCATATTCTCGAATTAAGAATACTTCACAAATGCTTTTATGTTATGTAATTATATAAAGGAAACCAATGAAACTTTTTCTGATCTAAGCCAATTGAGAAGTGAGATCTATTTCTTTCAATTTGAATTTATAGAAAAGAGGACATATTTATGTACAAAATAAAAATGACAATTCAAAAATCTGAATAATAGCTCTCAACAAATATGCATACTGTGAAATGATGATCAAACTTAATCCTAAGATCTATACTGGTTGTAGAACTTGCTTCCAGTTGTGGTGGGTCCTTTCGACTCCTAAAGCAAGACTAAACTAACTCAATAAAAATGAATTTCAAAACATAGTCATAATACTTACAGAGAATTTAGAGATGAAACAAAATTCAATTAAGATGCAATTATTACAACAAAGCTTCAATCCATCCTTTATTACTTCCCCGCTTATCTTCCTTTTACAGCTTCCCAAAGCTTACAATACAAACCATGGTTTATCCATTTATAATATTTACAAGGCAAATTGGTCATTTTCCTCAATTATGGAAAATTGATCAATTTTAACAAATTGACCCCAAAGATATTGGCAAATCTTCTTAACCATGGAGAATTTGGAAAACTGTTTAGAGGGAAGCTAAATTGTTATATTTTCAATGGAAACCTCTCTTTTATTTGTCTCATTCAATTCCATATGCTCGTAAATTGTTCCCATGTTGGCTGTCTGGCTCTTTTTGCAAGATTCTAGAACTCTGGAAAAACAATCATTTTGTATAAAACTGCCTCCAAGACCTACTTATAAATTTTAGAAAAATTCAAATATGGAGAGACTGCTTTTGATATAGATAATTGGTTATATGGTTAAAAAACCCATTTTCTCATATTTTCCAGATTCACCTCCATCTGCATGGAAATCGAGGTCAAACTTGGCTGTTTAGAAACTGTGCACATTTTGAGCAGATATGTTAATTAGCTCCTAGGGACCCACATGTGTGACTTGGTTGTAATATAACACATGGAAAGGTATTAAAACATTATTTTTGACAATAAAATCCCTCGGTTATCCCCATAAGTGTGTTGAAATGTCCAAAATCCAAATTGGATATTCTCATACTCTACTTGCACCAACTAGTTCAAATGACTTGTGAAGAATTTTGGTGATGGAACGCTGCAATAAAGGAACTTAGAAAAACTGTCATTAGCAAATCATGGAAAAATAATCTTTAATCATAAAAGATTCAAGAAAACTAATGATAACCAACCATAGAGTGTAAGATATGTATTTGGCAGCAAGTTATGGAATTATGGTACAAAATGGGTTAAAAGTAAATCAATATAGGTTATGAATGGTGGTATTGTATGATGGAAACATGGTCATATTTGAGGCAAGGTAACTATGACCAGCTGCACTTTCTTGATGTTATCATTTGTAATCTGTTGTGCCTTCCATATAGCTCATGTGACAAAAAATAGCTATTCAGGATCTTCACTCCCTACTCTAAAAATCTACATTTTCATCGCGTTCACCATGTTGAATGGTGGAAGTGGAGGTGGAGGGGGTGAAGGTGTAGCAGTATGAGGTGGAGGTGGAGTTGGAGTGGATGGATGAGGTATCCTTGGGATACCCCACGTAATTAATTGAACTACACTTCCTGGCGTAGTCTGCATTGTCCCTTCATCGTCACTTGAAGGGGGTTCAATGAGTGGACTATATTTTGAGCTTGATCCTTCATTCCTTCTAAATAATCTCCCACTTCACGTAGCTCCAAACATTAAGGTAAATGCATAACCCTCCTTTCACATAACAACATTTTAATTCAAGTCTTTAATGATTTTAAATACTTACCTCGCAGTCCCTTAAAGAGCCTTCCTTCCGCTTCTTTATAGCTAATATTTCTATCGATCACAAAATAAGTCACAAAACTTCCCAATGTGTGAACAATTCAGTGACCCACAACCCGCACGATATTGCTTCCTGATACCTCCAGACATCGCACTAGCTGAGGAGTCCACACTATAGGACCGTCAAGCCTCCACGTCCCTTGCATATTGGTCAATTTAGATAACCATTTGTGTAGTTCATCAGGGAAGAAACAGAAGAACGCATCGGTCTCATCTATGTACAAAAATAGTTGCAACCACCAATCCTTGGATAATTTAGGGCTCATGTTCTCTTGAGCCGTGAACATGTGCACGTTTTGACCAATCCACTTGTCAATCTCTTTCTTCATAAGAAACCATTTATCACACATATCTTAGATAGATCTCGGTCCCAACAACGTAACCATTTGTTGGCTTAAGGGGGCCTGGCCCAGGTTCAGAGTTGTTCATGCCAACTAGCAAAATCCTAATTGATAGCCCTTTCAGCAATAACCTACATAACACAGGCTACAGTCTCACCTAAGGCAATATTGGGGGATGCTAGAACCAGGTTTCTACATCCAGGGACCATGTGATAAGTGATCTTAAGCCTTTATAGCTCAGATCTTCCTTCGCACAGATCTGTATCCTTCTATGACCCACCGTTGTAACTCTAAGAAAATAGCTTCTAGACCTTCACGAAGGTCTGCAATAAGATTTTATAGACTTAAAGGAAGTAGATTATCCACTTTTGCGCACTAAATAGTAACCCTAGATCTACCTTCACGTAGATCTACCTGATTCAACATAAATCATAACATAATTAACCTTTATCTTCGTGAAAACAAATAATTACTTAGTTCATCCATAAAAATTAAAGATTCAATAGGTTTGCGCAAAAATTACACATCATTCCATAGAAAATAGATCATTAAGGCATAATGCATAACTTGAACAGAAATAAGAATAATACTTACAACAAGGTATTTGTCCCAAAATTAGTCTTTATTAAGTTCAACGTCCAGTTCATAGACTCTTCTACCATGCGCACTCAGCGACAGGAGACCACACACTCAACTGCAGACTTGCCAAGGTCTCTGTGCACTCAGTGGCAGGAGCCTTCCCATTTCACCTATGTATAGTAAACAAAGCTTTCCTATCTTAGCAAATGCCCAAAAACAATAATCTTCTATCTTAGTTACTACTTCTAGACTTTCTATGACTTAAATATATATAGCATTCTTGCTTACCATACCATGGCTCGCGGCCTATGGGTGAGTCTCAAAACCGACCTATCACTTACCCAAACAAGGAGCTAAAGCCCCTTTGACTCCTACTTAGTTGCGCACTCTGCTTCTACACTTCGCAGAGACTTTATATTTTTTACAAAATCTATTACAAAAATTGGTTAAACTAACCCAAAGTTGACCTTGGGGACCCTATCCCAACAGGCCCTCCTTCTAGTGCTAAAAATGTTGAAGGCTCCAAATTATCTCCCTACAACACTATAAGGGAGACAACCTGGTTCAAAACTTAAAATAACTCCTTTTCCTTCGAAATGGTAGTTCTGATTGGTTAAACTAGGTCCAATTACCTTCTCTCTATCTCCAATGGCTTAAAATATGGCTTTCATCTACCAATAGAGAAGAGACATCACATCAACCCTCTTGTTGATGAGGCAATAAAGTGATCCTTGAGCTGATCTAGGGATCAGCCAAGCCACAACTAAATTTTTCCTCTTTGATAAGAGGGCTTCTAGAAATATAGAATTAAATCTAAATGCTAAATTATCCTAAAATGCAAGCAAAAGGAAAATATATCCTAATCCTAACTCAATTAGGCATATATAGATCTAACCCAACTGAGAGCATAATATTTAAATGATTGGGATTTAAATATGTATGGATTATAATGAATATCAACTTAATGAAGTAGTTCAATTAACTGATATTATGAATACCAAAAAACATTATGTTCATAGATTTATTAACAAAAGTAATTAATCAACAACATTCAAGAAGTAGTTCACAAAATGATGATGATTGTTAAATCAGTAACTCAAATAGTTAAACAATAAGATAAGGAAATAGTTCACATAATATTACTTTTTGGTAAGATGAAATTAAAAGGATGGTTTCTGAGTAAGTAGTTACTCAAAAATCTGAATCCAACACATAAGAGCAGAGATAAACAACAAATAATTGCAATAAATCACTCACATAGACAATAGTGCACAAATATGACTAAAAATCACAAGTTTCTTATATTATAAGATGAAACTAGTATTAAAACAATGGTACTTTAAAAATACCAATTTAGTGAAACTATTTCTCTGGATGTGATCTCCCCCAACCTTTTACAATGCTTGAACTTCTGTTATTAAAAGAAGAGCTGCAATAGTGCAATCTCTACTCTCCATACATAGTTCAAAATACAAAAGGAAAATCTCAATAATCCCCAAATCTGAGTTTAATCTTCTCACTACCTACAACCTGAAATCCCTATTACATTATCACTTTAAGCATTACCAAATTGCAGTAGAGAGAAGCCCCTTAATACATTCTACAATCTACTATTTATTTACAAAAAAAGTTACCAATAGGAAAGTTATTGAAGAGTAGTTCTGGTCAATGACTTTTCATTGGCCAAAAATCATATTCTTCTATTGTTGGAGAATTCTCATTGATTGAAATCTTCATCTCTTCAAATTGTTTCCTTGCATAAATCCAATAAAAATTTAATTAAATTGCAAATTAGAATCAAAATACTAAATCTAGAATATAAAACATATCCAATCAAAACTCAATTACATAATTAAGTAAAAATAAATCTGAGTTTTTTATTTATATTTGTGAAGATCTAATTGGTCAAGAAGAACCTAGATGAATGAATCTGCACTTAGTAGAAAATGTGAGCAAATGAAAATGCAGACAATTAAACTCATAAAATTAGTTTTGTTTAAAAATTCGAAGCTTGAACTTCTGCTGATTTTAAATCCATTAAATGATCAAGTCTGGTTATGAAACCACTTCAAAAAGATTTTCCATAATTTTCTCTATCCAACGAGCCATCTCAGGGCTCATTTGACCAAGCAAAACTTAACTTATGAGCTTCTAATGTTTAGGTGTCAAAATTACTAGAATTCTGAAAAATCTCTTACATTGGCTAAAAATCAGAATTTTTAATTAAATTTTAATCCTAAATTAAATTACAATTATTTACTAATTAAAAACATATAAACCACACTTTGTGCTTTCAAAATCGTTCAAAACCAAAATTTCTTTATATAATTTCTTACCGAAAAAACTTTACTTAATTAATTAAAATATAATATAACTATATTATATTATAATTATATTATATTAAATATAATATAATATACTTAAAATCATATCATATATAATATAATATTATATTATAAATATATATTTATAATAAAATATAAATTTATATTTATATTATATCTAAACCATTTCATTTCATATCAAATTAAAACAAAAACAACTTCCATGTTACGTGTATGAGTGATAAAACATTCTAGTTATTTTATAACCATATATTTATATATATATTTTAAGATACTGTAGTACTTTATTATTTCAAGGTGTTTATAATAAATAATTTATATTCAAAATATTTTTTTAAGATATACACAGGTTCATATTATAAATAAAATTTAGTTAATATAGTTATAAACATTTAAAAGATTTAACTAAAAGATATATTTTTAAGTTTTCAAGCTTTTAATTAATTTCTCATTTAATTTAACATGATATTTATAATAAATAATCGGTTATATACATTGACAAAGTTACATATTTTTTTATTTTTGAAAAAAATATATATTTTTAAGTTTTTATTAATTTTATTATAAACCTATTTAAAAGAATTTATAAACATACTTATTTAAATAAATCCAATAAACAATTTAATTAGTTAATTAATAATTATTTGTTCTTAACCCTGGGTCCTGTTAATTGTAGCTGAAGCCTAATCAAAGGTAGTAGTTTTTTTGGTTTAAAGTAGCCATTCTTCTGGTCGTTGGAAGGGATCGGTCTCTCTATTTAACTTGCTTCTTTTATCTGATTCTTCATCTTGTCTTGAACGTGGACAAACGAATTTTGATGTGATTATCGCCAAAAACGTGTCTCATAAACTTGATATAGATCGCGTCGACAAATGAATTTTGATGTGATTATTGCTGAAAACTTATCTCACAAACTCAATATAGATGATAAAAACCTTAATTCAATTATCTAATAACTAAGAGAATAATATCAATAAAACTAATAAATATAAATTCATCATAATTCATGGTTACAACTTTTTCACCCTCTCATTAAAATAACTTAAAATAAAGTCATGTTGGTACACGGTTACACTTTTTTCAGATTTATGTTAATATTAAGACGTATTTATCTTAATAGTTAAAAGAAATCAGGGGACACCCAGACCCTGGAGCCCTGTATCATAGGACATATGTGGTGCATCTAAAATGTCTCCCATAAGGTAGGCTTATCCAAGGACATCCCGCAGCATAAGGATGGTCGTAGTTAAAAGGAGGTTCTGGATGTAAATTCCTAGAGGGTTCCACTGGCAATTTTCAAGTTATCAAGATAAGGTCTACGACGAAGTTAGAGAGACAGATAGACAGTCAGTTTCTATTGCGTGTCCTCACACTATCAGGAAGAGATACATCGACGTTGAAGAAAGAATTGGTTCCATGACTCTTATTGTTATTCATTAAATATTTAGATGTAACTAGGAAATATTTTCATGTGTAGTTTACAATGCTTGTAGGTCATCAACATATGATACAGGTGGGTTTCACCTTATGTTTATGAGTTCAGATAAGTAGGGATCAACAATATTCGAATTATTGTGGTATCATGTAGCACACATTCATGCAGGTATATACTTATGAGACAATCAATTTTGCTACAGTTAAGGTGGAGACATCGCCAAGCAATGCAATGACTTGTCATTCCACCACCATTATTGCAGAGATGCGGTTATGATAACCTTTCCTTACCCTTAAGACAAGGGCTTTTGATTTCTTCTTGGCCACACGGCTTACAGTGTCCTTTGGGAGGGCTTGGTTTTTAAATTGCCTCCGCATCCGACAATGACCGAAGATTTGTTTTTCCTTCTCACTATCGCCCTGAAAGACAGTTTTAGTTTTACTTTTCAGTGGTGTATGAGTGGTTCCGAAATGTCTCCTCCCCTTGCGATATGACCGCTACTACCACAAATGGACTTGGGACAACTAACAGGTATGCCTAAATCTTAGCTCTATTTCTGCAAAATAGGTGAACATACATGAAATTTTTTTTCTTCTAGCTCTATTAAACGCCTTTTGTTTATGTATTTCCTCATGCCATCTTGTATTGGTGCCATTAAAAATTTACTCTTTGTTATTTCTACCTGGTGGCTATCCATCCCCCATCCTTTTTGGCCTCAAATTTAAGATATTATTGTCATTTATCGACCCTGCATTGAGTTTAGATTCTGAATAGGCAGATATTGGTGTAAATGTGAGGGATGTTTCTATTGTTGTATTGTTTTCTAAACTTCAGTGCTTGTATCTAGTTTTGGAATTTAAGATATTCACAAAATCGCTTGATATTTTGGTTCCTATTTCTTTGAGGGGTTATGCAAGCCACATTTAGGTTTTTCCAATTATATCTGTCTCATGCTCTAATCACTGCTAATCTGCTATATAATTTAGCGAATTTACATATACATTTTTTGCCTCTCTGGTTTCGCTCGGTTCTGGCCCTGGTTTTTCTGGTGGTTGGAACAACAAACTCAGGGAATCATCAACTCTTTTCTGGTAGGTTAGGTGGAACGCGTGTCCACGGACATCTCACCTCATAATTGACTTCATGTCACGCGTATGCCTACCCATACACTCTCTGACCTCACTACATTCCAAATCAGGCCAATATTCCCTCTGTCAGTACATTCGTTTTGCTTCCTGTTCTAGATTGTCCAAATGACGACGCCTTTCCCCCCCGTGGCATGTGGAATTTAATCTCGCACACGCAATCTATCACCTCATTTATGGGGATTGACTTTCCCAAGGCAATATGATCTCCCTTGGATCTTTCACACCTGCCCTCATTAATATTTGACCTAACCCCTTTTCCTACCTATTACACTGACACCCCATAAGCTGTCACTCCCCCATTTTTTAAACTCTAGATGGACGTAGGCTCTGATGTGTCTGCCAACTCAACTTTAATCCGTGTCACCATGGAAGAAGAATCACTCCACATGGGACCATGGTCATTAGATGCATGTCGTACTACTCTTGGAGATATCCATGCGCTGGCTGTTGATTTATCTCTGCATTCATTGTAGGGTGGTGAACATGCCTTCCATGAACAATGTCATAAACACCATACTATGAAAACCACTCCACCACCCCTGCTTATAGCTCTTGATAGCGCCACCCTGGTTGATCACATCAACAGCCTATAGAAGCGTGTTCTTGTTGGCCGCTGGTACTTCCTGGAAATGGAGGACTCTGAGATGAGGAATTGGTTAGAAAAGAAGTGAAAAAATATGATCAGTTACCGTCCTACAATAGTTAGACTAATGAAAGGTTGGTACAGTTTCCACTTCCTCAGTCAAGAGGATCTTGAGAAAATCATATCCATTCCATGGGTCCATGGAAACATCTTTCTAGCCCTACATAATTGGTACATTGGATATAACCCTCTGCACAAAACACCCATCAATAAATTGATCTGGGTTAAATTGCTTGGTTTTCCGATTGAACTGTGGACTAAACAGGCTCTAACGTACATAGGAAATTCCATTGGAAAATTTGTCTATGTGGACTCGAGATGGCTTGGTGCACAAGACAAGAGAGTAGCTTGGATTCTCATTGAGAAGGAATATCGTGGCAGTTTTCCTTATCACATCAATTTGCATTGGGAGGATATTAATATCCATCAGAGACTCGATTACTGGGGGGTGCCCTTTCACTGCTCTCTTTGTCACCGAACAGGACACCTGCATGAACAATGTCCTCTTCATCCTGGAGGTCACCTACATGGATGGAAATTCTACAACGCCTCCCCACTGTCCAATTCTAATAAGGAACATCCAAGCATAAAAGGTCAAAGGCTTGTGTCACAGAATCAGAAAACGCCTAATCCAGGTATGCCTCGAAAGAAAAAGTCTCGCCAACCTATTACTTTTGGTTCTCTGGTAACATCTCCAATTTTCATTCTATCCTCCCCAAATATCTCTAAAAAGTCAGATTTGCCATTACCTGGATGTCCAACTAACTTTAACTACCCTCTGCCTTTCAAACTTACCCCCTGCAAGGAAAAACCTGCTCCTTTTCTATCTACACATCCCTATCACAACATTCCATCCACTTCACATATCGGATATGTACCCACGCCTACTCCTATTCCAGCCCATTGTCAATCCAAGGACAAAGGCCCCTACCTCAGTGTCCCTCTTGCTAACTCACATACTGCATCTCGTACAAACTCTGTCAAAAGTGAAATGGACTTCCTTTTACAAGGAAAGACCCTATACCTACACTCCCTCACCATCCATAATCCTAGGACATCTACCTCCCCACACATCAGCCCTACCTTGGCTGGAAATATTACTATCCAATGGAAGAAAAACCAAGGTAGTCGACATTTTTGGGGAAGAAATAAAAATATCGCATATGCCTCCCCAATGGACCGCTTCCTTGTTGATGTACCAATTGCATATTTTTCTTCCTCTAGGGCCCTTAGAGCACGATAGCCCAATGATCTCCTCCCATGACCGGCATCATATCCCTAAACATCTAGGGCCTGGGGGCTAGCCCAAAATTCTTAGCTCTCAAAAACCTGCTCTACTCTCTTCCCCCATATGTCACTCTCATACAAGAATCTACGCATAATGTCACAGAGGTTGTTCTATACTTTCAGAAAATGTTTCTGAATTGCTACATTTCTGCAACTGCTTCATCTGGTCTCTCTGGGGGTTTGGTGGCCTTATGGGATCCTTCTTGTGTCTCTGTGAAGGCCTTTCGGTGTTTTGCAAGTATTCTCCTAGAAGCTACTTTTCGTGGAATACCTGGCAACATTCACATCCTCAATATATATGCCCCTTAGAAGGACCAATTCATTTTTTGGGATCGTGTCTTCTCCTCTGGAATGACGGATTTGGTGCCCCTTATCATTGCGGGGGACCTGAATTGCACCATAAGTTGTGATGAAGTATGGGGACACTGCCAGAAAATAGACCCTCTGGCCAGTCTAATTCAAGATGTTATTCTCTTGCATAATTTTGTGGACATATGCCCTACAAAAATTTCTCCAACATGGGATAATGGTCACTCTGGAACAGCGTATGTGGCTAAAAGACTGGACCGCTTTTTGATTCATGAACATTTTTTAGAGCGACTTGGAGATGTTCGCGTGGAAACCATCAGAAACTTCACTTTTGACCACAGGCCCATCTCGTTGCAATGGAGGAAAACAAACATCTGTATGGGCATTCCTTTTAAATTCCATAGATCCTGGTTGGAAGATCCAGATTTCAATAAACTTGTTCAGGAGACCTCGGGGCGACAAGCTCTTCCTTGTACTTCCCCCATGATTAATCTCCTTGACAAGCTAGATTCCCTTAGTTGGAAAGTCAAGCTCTGGAAAAAACAAAATCAAAAGGACCATAGGAAAGAACTTGATGACATTAAGAAAGAATTGGATCGTATGCTTCCCAAAATATCCTCCCACTGCCTTCCTATGAAGATCCGGCTCCGAATACATGCACTTGAAATCAGAAAGGAAAACATATTGTCATTTGATGAACCTACATGGAGATTAAAATGCAGGGAAACCTTGATAAAGGAGGGTGATCGTAATACAATTTTTTTTCACCGATTTTCTAACCATTGCCGCAACATAAATTCCATCTAGGAGATTATGGATGAGGATGGCCAAATTCACCAAACACAAGAAGGTATCTGCAATGCGGCTGTTCATTACTTTTAGAAGGCATATGATAGAAATGAAATTTAATGGAGGATCTAATATGGGGAATAGAGCCTTATCCCACTATGTACGAAGACGAGAAAAATGAAGAGTTCTACAATATAGTCATGGAGGAAGAACTCCTGAATGTGCTAAAATCCTTCAAGAGGGATAAATATCCGGGTCCTGATGGATGGAAAATTGAACTCTTTACTCATTTTTTTGAACATTTTAAGAATGATATTTTGAGCATGGTAGAGGAATCCAAATCCACGAGAAAAATACATCAACACATCACTTCTACATTTATTGCCCTCATTCCAAAGAATAGAAATGCAAAAAAATTTCTCGGAATTCAGGCTGATCTCCCTGTGCAACATTATTTACAAAATCATTTCAAAGACAATTGTAGCCAGAATGCGAAATACTCTTTCGCGATACATCTCTCCTAAACAAAATGGGTTTCTCTAGAACGGGCTCATCCATGATGTTGTTGCAAACACGCAGGAGAGTATGCATTCGATACACATCAAGAAGTTAAATGCAACTATCTTCCAGATTGACTTGAGGAAGGCATACGACTGCCTGGATTGGGGCTTCCTTAGATGCATCCTTATCAAAATTGGACTTAGCCCTAGATGTATAAATTGGATAATGGCATGTGTAGATAATGTAAATTATGATGTCTTAATAAATGGTTATCCAACTAAATATTTTTAGGTTGCTCGAAGTTTGCGGCAAGGGTGCTCACTTTCCCCACTACTCTTCATTCTGGTAATGAATAGCTTAAGTCTACACATAAAAAGAGCAGTAATAGAGGAACAATTTCGCCCACTGATGACAGGAAAAAACACTAGCGTTTCACACAGTCTTTTTGTAGATGATATTTTGATCCTGGGTATGCTCTGTCACTTTTCTTGGTTATATCTCTTTAATATTTTTAACAAATTTGCAAATGCTACAGGATTGCACATAAATAATGGAAAATTTGTAATATACCACGGAAATTGAGACATGGAGATTATTACATATTTTGAAGATTTATTTGGTATCAAGGCAATGCCTATTCAAAAGGGAACGAAATATCTTGGATATCGTTTAAAACCTTGTTGTACAAATTTGTTGACTGACAATGGATTATTGACCATTTTTTCAAAAGGATATTTGGGTGGGAGTTCAGATGTCTTTCACTAGGTGGGCGAGTTGCCCTCTCCCAAGTAGTTTTAGCACCGTTGGCGGTTTACTGGGCTCATCTATACCACATTTCTGCATCCATTGTGAAGGAGCTAAACCGCCTAACAATAAACTTCATATGGGGAGGGAGCCACGAAAGGAAAAAAATACTATCTCACCAAACTGGTCAGCATCACTCTCCTGAAGGAATTAGGTGGATGGGGGATTATGCATCTTCACAGATTTGGCAGAATGTTGTTGATGGAATCCTTATGGAGAGGTTTATTTGGGAATGGCCCCTAGAGAAAAATCATCTAGCACAAATACCTCAAGAATAAATATTTCAGGAATTGGTATAGAAAAGGTGCCATAGGCATCAAGCAGGGATCTACCATTTGGAAAAGCTTCCAGAAAATAGAAAAATGTTTCTTTCAGCAACTTACATGGAAATTTCAAACTGGAAATTATATCCTAATTGTTGTTGACCCAATCCTTGGTGTTCGGGAGGAATGCTCCATCCATGAGAACATCAAATTTCTCCTAAATGGATAGGGCATTTATTTTTGGGGTCAAGCTATAACTGATTGGCAAGGTCTAGTTCTCATTTGGAAAGACACCCACTCTCTTGGCCTTAATGGCCACATGGCCTTACAGTGGAACTAGATTATAGCAAATATCAAACACACTGGCATTTGCCGCATGGGACCCCGAGACTCAATCACATGGAAGGGTAAGATGACAACTGATAATATCATTGTTACCAATACTTATTTCTCTCTCTCTAGGGTATCATCATTGCAAGCATATTTATAATTCCCTTTTGCCTTTTGGAAAACAGGAATCCCAAATAAAATCATCATCTTTTCTTGGTTGGCTTTCCACAATAAGAATCTCATATGGGAGAACTTCAGAAAAGACAATGGCAAGGGCCGGGTATATGCTCTATTTGTAAAAGTGACAATGAAGACAACAATAATATTTTTCTGCAATGTCGACATATTGTGCAGGTATGGAAGAAACTGTATAAAAATTTTGGTTTTCAGTATATATTGCATTCCTCCATCAAGGAATCTCTAAAGTGGTGGAGCACTCAGAAATCCTCATGGAGAGCTATTCCATTACTTATTTTATGGACCATCTGGAACTGGAAAAACAAGTATCTTTTTTAGAACTCAAGGGAGGACTTTCATCAGGTCTCCGATCGAATCGTATCAAACTTCTATGTCTTCTTTTCACAACCCAATCATCCTAGCAACAACCCACACGTGCATAATAACACACAGTTTATGTACCCAATGGGCTTTTTTGACGGAGCAGCACAAAGGGGTTCCTATGCATGTGGGGTTTGGATTACTATATCAGCTAAACTATCCTACAGGATTTTCTGGAATGGAGGCCACTACAACAACAAAGTGCAATCAGTTTCTCTATGGGGGCTCTTGTGGTTCAATAACTTTCTAAATATCCCATACTTGCACATATACGGGGACTCGTAGATCATTATTGATCAAGTTTTGGGTAAGGTCTCCATTAACACTCCTATTTTACAAGGATGGCTGAAGAGAATAGGCATCCTTTGGCAGCTTCAGGGAGACTACACAATCCATCACATACATAGATCCTAGAACATGGTGTTGAAAATAGCAACAAGAAATGCTAAATATAGAAGTGATAAAATAGCACTGCCATAAATAGCATTTCAGGATACCTTCCTATTTTAGTTAGTCCCTCAACTAAAATAGAGAAGTAAAATTTGAATTTGATCTTATCAGTTGTTTATAAAATAATTAATTAATTTATCTTGAGTTAATTAGTTGTAGAAAATCAAACATGAAGTCTATGTGCGGACGTGCAATAGTTTCTCCATTAATTGAGGAATTTATCCCTTAGTTAAAGAGATATGGATGAGTTGTAATTTGAATTGTAATTAGTTAGCTAAGATAACCGAGTTAAGTCCAGTTAGATTAGTTCAAATAGTTTGTTGAACTTATTGTATGTTCAGTTAGTTAATGCATGCATGCATGTAACTGGTACACTTCAGATAACTGAATATTCTCTCATAAATAACTCATGCATGTTAGTTCAGACAGAGACCCAATTGAGATCAGATGATGGGACAATGTACTATCAGTTGCAAGAATTTTCCTTGGAGGATATCTCTTGCATGCATAAGGAATTCATTCCTTGGAGATTGCGCATTAACTTCTTCAGTTTAGTGAGTGTGTGGTGAGGGCAATCACACAGGTGGCATCATTAGACCCCAAGAAAAACTGCACAAGGAAATAGGAGGCTTGCAGGGCTGAGGAAATGCATATCTTTTGTCTATTCAGTTTGTGAGCTGTATTGTTTGATTGCAAAGAGAGCAGGATAGCTTGTGAGTTGATTCTTTAAGTAATTTGAACATATTTCCACTTGTATGATAATACATAGATAGGGTTTTAGGCTGAGGCTTTCCCTAGAGTATTCTTCTGTGTTCATCTGTGATTGATTTCTCATTCTCAGTTATATGTGTTCTATTTGATCTTGCTCATATTCGATTAAGCTTCCACAAGTTTTTTGTAGAAGTAGATCTTGTATTTTGCTTTAGTATATTGCATAATCTGTTGATCTAAAGTGGGAATTTCTGCATGGTATCAGAGAAAAGGTGATCAAAGTGAAGAACAATATACAAGAAGGGAAAAGGGAGAAGTTTGAGGTTACTGAATATAGAAATCGAACTCCTATCACATCTCAATTTCACCAATTGCATTCAACAGTTTAAGACTCGAGTATTCCCTTGATGGCAGGTCAAATTATATAGCCTAGAAGGATCGCATGGAAGTAGTATTAGAGGATAACAGTTTAAAGGACTTTGATCAAGAAGTCACCAAGCCGGCAATGGCTGATGCTACAGAATTGGCGGAATAGAAGAAATGTGTGGCTAGAGCAAGGAGAATCCTCCTAGAGGGAGTTCGAGACCACATTGTCTCGAGCCTCCATGGGAAGGAGACACCATTTTCGATGTGGAAAACATTGAAAGATCCATATTAGAACAACAACGATCAGAGGAAGTTGGTGCTAAAAGAAAAGCTTCAAAAAATCAAGTGTGAAAAGGTTGACACAATATCTACATATCTAAACGAGCTCACCACCTACAGGGATGAGCTTTGAAGTGTAGGGATCACGACAATGGATGATGACATGGTGAGTCTTGCAATCCTCGGTTTTCCTAAGAGCTGGCATAGCTACCAAGACTCAGTCAATGGAAGATAAAAATTGTTAAATTGGGAACGACTTTGGTCAGATCTAATGCAGGAGGAGATACGAAGAAGCACCAGAGATGGATCCTCATCAAAGCAAGATGATGAAGAAAATCTAGCCTTAGTGAGTAAGGCAAGGAAGGGGAAAGGGAAGGCGTCCCATCCCAGATCCATTTCTTCCCATGGTGGGAAGAAGTTTAACAAATCGAAAGTGCGATGCTTTCATTATCATGAAGTGGGCCATTATAATACGAATTGTCCACAGAAGAAATCTAAGAAGGGATCCTCGAAGGGATCTGATGGTGAGTCATTGGCCTCATATTTTGAGTTGGATTTCTCTCTTATTGCATGCATGGTTTCATCCATGGTGGGATGTGTGTGGTACCTAGATAGTGGAGCTTCATTCCACATGTCAGGTGACAAGAATCTTTTCAGTACCTTGGAGGAGAAGGATCTCCAGATGTAGATCGAGATGGGCGATGATACCGTGTTTCATGTGAAGGTACGGTTGTGTTTCAGAGGGAGCATGGAGCTCCTCTCACCCTGACTGGTGTAAAGTTTGTACCAGGTCTGAAGAAGAATCCTGTGTCCATTTCTATGCTAGAAGATAAAGGCTATGATGTAGTCTTTAGTAAAGGAAAGGTATTCCTGAGGAATATCGGCACTAGACAGACCAGGTGAATCAAGATTCGAGTAAAGAATCTCTACAAGCTGGAGGTAGACGACTGTGTTGCATTGAGTTCCAAAGCTGAGATGGTGCAGAGCCAAGATGTTGGCGAGCTATGGCATAGAATATTGGGCCACTTGCACCATGGAGCCCTGAAGATCATGCAACAGATTTCTACCGGACTTCCCAAGGGAAAACTGGAGCAGACAGATACATGAAAAGGTTGTACCTTGGGTAAGTATGCGAAATATTCCTTTCCAGATCAAGACAATAGAGCTGGAGCAATCCTGGAGCGAGTTCACTTAGATGTTTGTGGACCATTCTCTACAGCCCCCACTACTAAACAAAGGTACTATGTTATTTTTATTAATGATTTTTCTCGTAGATGCTGGATCTACTTTATGTAAAAGAAATATCAGACGTTCTTGAGGTTTTGTGAGTTTAAAGCCTTGGTAGAGAAAGAATCTGGAAAGAATATAAAAGCCTTGCGTAGTGACATAGTGGAGAGTATGTCTCCCAATAGTTGAAGGACTTCTGTGCTGTACAAGGAATTAAATAGGAGTTGATGACACCCCATAACCCACAGCAGAATGGGGTGGCCGAAAGGAAGAACAAATCGATTGTGGGGAGCAGCTCGAGCGATGTTGCATGACCAAAACCTACCACTGCATTTGTGGGCTAAGGCATGCAGTACAACAGTATACTTGCAGAACAGAAGACCACACTGTATACTGGGAATGAAGACACCTATGGAGACCTTTTTCGAGAGGTGACCAGATGTGCGTCACTTCTGAATCTTTAGATCATCAGTGTACTATCATGTGACCAAAGATGCCTAGAAGAAGCTAGATCCAACAACTAAGCTGGGAATACTTGTGGGGTACACTGATACACTCCACAACTATTAGGTGTACCTGCCTACTAGTCAAAGGACAGTGGTACGCAGGGATCCGAAGTTCGATGAGTAGAAAGCCATGTGAGTATCACTTGAGAGGGAGCTCAAGTTGCATGCAGAGGAGGAACTTTCAGTTCCTAAGGAGAAGGAGCCTCAGATTAATGCGGAGCAGCCACATGCAGAGGATCCGGGAGTGGAGACATCCACTCATGCTGAGACTTCTAGAGAAGGGAGGGAACACTTAAGGGAAGTTGATGGGTTAATGTTGGATGCGATGGAGAATGTGGGACAACCATCTTCTCAGCGCAGATAGAGGAGGTCGCCAGAGCAGTACACTAGGTACGTGGCTTTAGTTGGGGAGTGTGTAGAGTACGAACCTTCTTCATTCGAGGAGGTAGTGCAACAACCAGTTTGGGTTGATGCAATGGTAGAGGAGTATGACTCTATCATTCGAAATAGTGTGTGGGATGTTGTCCCAAGACCTCAGGACAAGTTAGTGGTTAGTTCTAGATGGCTTTACAAGGTAAAGCAGGTAGCTCATGGCAGTGTTGAGAAACATAAGGCAAGGTTTGTTGCCCGAGGTTTCTCACCGGTCAAAGTGATCGACTACGATGAGACCTTTGCTCTTGCAGCAAGGTATTGATCTATCAGATCGATGTTGGCACTATCAGCTCAGATGGGTTGGAAGATCCATTAAATCGACGTGAAGACAACATTCCTCAATGGGAAGATTGAGGAGGAGGTGTACATTGAGCAGCTAGGGAGTTTCGAGACCTTTGATAGTGAATCACATATGTGCCAACTCAAGAGGGCTTTGTATGTGCTAAAGCAAACACCCCGTGCTTGGTACACTAGGATCGACAGCTATTTCACCAGGTTGGGCTTCACCAAGAGTGAAGCAGATGCGAACCTTTACCCTAAGAAAAACTACGCAAGGAAATAGGAGGCTTGGAGGGCTGAGGAAAGGCATATATTGTGTTTATTTAGTCTGTGAGCTGTATTGTTTGATTGCAGAGAGAGCAGGATAGTTTCTGAGTTGATTCTTTGTGTAATCTGAACATATTTCCACTTGTATGATAATATAGAGAGGGGTTTTAGGCTGAGGCTTTCCCCAGAGTATTCTTCTATGTTCATGTGTGATTGATTTCTCATTCTCAGTTATATGTGTTCTATTTGATCTTGCTCATATTCGATTAAGCTTCGCAAGTTTGTTGTAGAAGTAGATTTTGTATTTTTCTCTAGTATATTGCATAATCTGTTGATCTACAGTGGGAATTTCTACACATGGAAACAAACAGTTTATAAAAAAAAAAGATTGTTTGGAGCACCTAGCAAATGGTATTTGGAGATTACTTGGGAGCACAATACATATGACATGGGGGATTTCCTATTTTCAGGTTAAATCCAAGCCTCTCTCTTTTTCTGCAAAATTTGTATATGCTTTCTCTTTTTTGGTTTTGATTTACTGCTCTAAATTATACATGCAATTTTGTTGTAAAAAAGGGATACCCACTGCTCTTGAAATACTAAAGCTTTATGCTCCAAGGTTTATATGATCTGTTTTTGAGTATCCGTATATAGTTTCAATATGATAGCTTTCGCTTACTCCCCTTATAAGAGATGGAAAACATGTTTTCCAATCATCTTCAAAAAGGATATGTAATGGATTCTGTACTTATTCTCCAATTCATATAATATAAAGCTTAAGCTTTTTTCGGAAAAAAACAAGAGATTATGGAAAGGAAAGGCTTCTTACTGTAAAAAACAAAAACTGTAAGGAAGATTATGGAAAGGCAAGGCATTAGAAGCCGTACTCCTCGTTTTATCACTAGAAATCTAACCAAACAAAACTATAATCTAATAATATAATTTCCTGCCAACATATAACATGTAAAATGGGTCTGGTTAAAAGAATATTCTGGGTGGGTGTAAAATGTAAGAGGGTTTTACTTGAGATTTTATAGCTTTTGCGAAAATATTTTTTTGTTTATGAGTTAGATTACTATAAATTAGATTAATTTTTTTTTATAATATTATAGATGGTTAATTGTTTTATAATAGTAACATATTAATTAAAAGATATAATTTTTTTAATTATTAATAATTTAGGCGATTTTAAATTTTAAATGTTTAAATTGTGTTTTTAATATATAAATGATTTAAGTGTTTTGAAAATTTTAAGACAATTGAATTAGTCTAAATCTAATTATACCATGATTTGTAGTTTTTGGGCACGTTTTGTAGTGAAATTTTCCCAAAATCTAGTAAAAATTTGTTGAAATCACACGTTTTATATGAGAACTCTACACAAGCTCATTACCACATGGATTTTTGACAGTGCTAAATAGATAATTCAAAAATGGAATTTAAACATTAAAAAAATAAAAAAAAATCCAACCAAAAATTGTTTTGCCAGATTCAAACTCAAAAACTCAAAAACTCCAAAACTCTAAATAATTAAACCACCTCATTAAATTTTCTATATTTACTATTAAAAATTATAATTCTAAACCATCTCAGTACAATTTTAAACCCCCCATATATATATAAAATAACTAAGTAAATAACATCCATAAAGTAATTAATATAAATTCATCATAATCTACACTTGCAATTTTTTCATTAAACTCATCTAAATAATAACCATTGATTTTAAATTTTTATAATCCATACTGATTTTGATAAATTCTTTTTGGATTCTCAAAACAAAAGTGAGAATAAACCACATTAGATGGTTCGAAACTTTGACAAAAACTCATGATATGATTGATCTAAAAAAAATTACCAAAATCATCAAAAACAACTTAAAATAAACTCAGCTTGATTCACACTTCAATCTTCTTCAGATTTATGCTAACATTAACACGTATTTATCTTAATAGTTAAAAGCAATCAATGGACATCCAGACTTCGGAGCACTGTATCGTAGGATATATGTGGTGCATCTAAAATTCTCCAACAAGGCAGGCTTATCCAAGGACATCCTGCGGCATAACGATGGCTGTATTTAAAAGAGCATTCTGGTTGTAAAATGCGAAATTTTCAGGCCTCCTTGGCGAAGATATAGAGATGCAGACAGACTCAGTTTCTGTATTTATAAACTGCGTGTCCTCTGCCGAGACAGGCAGACAGTTTCTTAGTCTTCCAGCCAATATGCCTCAATCGGAGGAAGGCGGAGTTGCTACTCTGGAAAGTATCGTCAACACATTTGTGATATTACTTATACTACCGAGGTTAAGGTTAGTTATGATCTTTAACGAGTGAGCTTCTTTTTGGCCATCTTAATTGTCTTAAGATTTGCTAAGATAATTATCGGCAAATTTTTGAAGTAAAATTTTCTATTAATGAAATTAAACTATAATTTTATTTATTTTAAAAATATTTTTAAAATATAAAATTTATTTAAATTATCCAATTATTTTATTAATATTGTAAGTATTAATTAAATGATATAAAATATTCTAATTGAAAAATATTGATGTTATATTTATTAATTAATTAATTATTAAAATATTAATAATTTAATTATTTTGCAAAACCATTTATTCATATTTGTTTAGCAATTAGATATTTTAGTTAATTTTAAATGTTATATGTTTAAAATATATTTTTGAATAAGTAAATGAATTAATTGTTTTGAATTAGTGGTAATTTAATTGTTATAAGTTTTGGAGGTTTTTGAGTAGTAAAAAATTGTTGAAATGATAAGTTTGATATGTGAACTCTACACAGTCTCACATCCCAAAAATTCTATGTATGCTAAATCTATTTATGCATTCAAACAAAAACAAAAAAATACAATATGATTTTGCTAAATTCCAATAAAATAAAATAAAATCTCAAATAAATTAATCATGTCATTAAATTAAAAAAAAAAAAAACTATAAAACAATTAAATTTTAATTTTCTATTAAAAACTTATGTACATATTATTCAATTACCAATATAATAATGTTATTAGTAAGTTAAGAAATCCCTAACAATTTCACTATCAAACATGCTTTAATCAATATATTAATGATGGGAGTTAATTTTTTTTTCCCTAGGAAAATTCTTAATTTTATTAATGATAAGAAAATTATATTTTGTAGATACTGAAGCGCATGTCCAATCGCAAGTCAAAAACTGCTGATCAAAGTAAAAACCAGAACGGAAATAACCAGAAAATTAATATGCATTGGAGAAAAAAATATGTTTTTCTCTCTTTTTTCTTCTAACCTTCCGCCACTCTCCCTGACTCGGTAAGTAATGATGGGAGTTACTTAAATGAGTGAACTCTCTCAATTTTTTAAATCAATCCATCTCTTAAATGATTTAAAATTTCATGTTGAATTTTTGGCTATCTTAAATGTCTTAAGGTGAAGTAAGATAATTATCAGCGAATATTGGAAGTAAAATATTCGTTATAGTATTAAAAAAATGTTATTAAATAAAAAATTATTTATTAGAGTAGTTTAATTTGTAAATAAAATGTTTTGTTTTAAAACGTAATTTTTTTATTAATTTTAATCCAAATTTTATAGAGATTTTTGAATCTTGAGTTTAAATTAAAATTTAAGTTCCAAGATTTTTTATGGTGTTAATTTTATTTATGTATTCAAAAATTTATTTTAGACAATAAAAAATTACAATGTTACTTGAGATTGTATGGTAGATTTAAGTGAGAAGCTCATTTCATTTATAAATTAGACTACACATATGTTATTAATATTATAGATGGTTAATTGTTTTATTATTAGCAATTGCGCCAAATGTTGCAAAGGAAACATCATAAGGCATAAATTGGAGAAGAATCCCACCATATAAAACAACATTCAACAAATGGATCCCCGAGGTAAGTATGTGCTTTGTTTTCTTTGTAAAATTGGTCTTTCCATTGAACCATCATGCCCAGGTGTTGATTGTTCAATAACATCATCTAAACAGGCATGTTTTCATCGTGGCCAATTCTTGCACATTCATAAAAAAATTGCCATCTCCATTTATATCAACAACAGTGGCCCCTAGATTGGCATTTTCTAGGCTAGCTGAGATATATACCTTAAGAGTTTCAGTTACCTTTGACATGTCTATTGCACTAAAGGCTAGCAACAAGTAATTCTGATTCTAACCATATTATGCTATTGATTTGGGATTCAGTTATGTTCTTTCGATCTAAAACTATTTGGGTTATGTTTAAGAGGCATCCCTCTGATCTAGCCAATTTACTTCTTCAAATGAACCAACATTGGTCTGTAGGAGTTCTCGTTTCTTTAAATCTCCAATAAAGCCATGGATTCGGGGATTTTGCCTAAAATTGCCTTCATGGATGCCTTCTTCATGTAGGGAAAATAAGTGAAATCCTTATAGTTCTCATTCACTACCATATGTTCATATTCATGCACCTGATCTATTATATAACCTTAAACATGATATTCACTTTGTTGCCCAAAGGTTTATGTTAGACTATCCTAAGCATTGCTAGAAGACAAATGAGAACCTAACTCTTTATAATCACGTATCTTTGTAAAAGCACATACTAGAATTTATTCAAGAAGAGAGAAATCCCTAGGCTTATAAGAGGGACAAATTCTACCTCAATATTTGCAACTACATGCCTCATCACATGCTCTTATGGGTGATTTGGATTAAAGATATGTTGATTTGGGATAGCATCGGATGTTCCCTAGCCATGAAAATTGGTGGAGAGGCTAAAGCTCATGAGATCTCCAAGACCCAAAAATGGTTTGGGTAGATTCTACCCGGTTAAGTAGATATTAAAATAATTTATATTTTTAATAAAATAAAATATTAATGGGTATTAATATAAAACTGGGTTAGAAGGTTCCAAAAAACATGGATCAAACCAAATATAATCTTAGCCAATGATTAGAGATGTAATATTGGTCATTGAAGGACCAACAAGAAAAGTATAAGAGGAGGCTTGAGAGTCAGTGGGAGAACACATGAGAGTGATCAATCATTCAATTTACTAGGGCAGGGTTTGCTAAGTAAAGTCAAATCATTGATCAGTTTGCAATAAGGGGCAGTGAGTACTGGACAGAGAGGTAGAGATAGTGCTGAGAAATCAGCGCAGAGGCAGAGAGGCGGATGCAGAATCCAAAGAAGGCCACGCAAAGCCCAACAGACACATCACAAAGCTAGAAGGGCATGTGTCATCCACGTAGAGGGTAGCAGGAGTGACGCAAAAGGCAGTAGAGGCCGCGCAATGCCTCAGAGGGCTGACAAAGATGGGTTTTAGGCTAACGTAGTGGCCAAGAGGGCTGGCGCAGTGCTTTAGTGGTGCTAGAGAGGGTTTCATGGGACAGATTGTTTGAATATCTGCTTTCGAATAGAGACGCATTACTTCCATTATTTTTCTCTGCTGGGTGAGCCAGTTTGGCACCCAATTGTACTCAAGGATAGACTACATAATAAATAAACCCTCAGAATTGTTGCACCGATTTTACTGCATTGGGTTTTTTCAGGGATGAGTTGTCCAAAAATAACGTTGTCACTTGTGTGTTTGCTATTTCTTTCAGTTGTTGACCTATAGATGGTTGAGACTGTATTGTGTTTATTTCGAGATTTATATGTTTAAATAAATTGTTGATAATTAAAAAGTAGGAGAAATAAACCAGAAGAATACAGATAAAATTTCTAATGGTTAGACTTACAAATTTCAACCTGGTATCAGAGGGTGGTTGCAAATCACAAGAGAGATGAAGGCATCAGCTAAGGAAAAGCATCTGTATAAGAAATAATTGTCTCGAGTGACAAAAGTTGTTCCTTGTACAAAGCGACAGAAGAAGAGTTGACGCAGAGGGACTGCGTCATTAGTCCAGCCGAGAGAGAGGCTTGCACAAAGGTTGAGGAGGGTAGACAAGGCTCACGCAGAGACCAGGAGGGTTGACGCAGTTGGCTAGGGGAGAATTTCTGCCAATGCCAGGATTACGCAGAGCCTAAAGGCTCAATCCTTCAGTTGCTAGGGTTTAGGAACTATGGAAAATTTGCGAGGAGTGAAGCTGGTGGGGTGCTATGGGAAGAACAATACCTAAAAGGGAAAAACCAAGGTAGAGGGAGTCGCTACCAAGGCAGATTTCTAGCCAAGGAATCCGGATCAGTGTTGCAAGTGAACAAAAGATTGGAGAGGTGTGATTTGACAGTCGGCAGGCAGATTTCCAGGAGGGAAATCAAGACTCAGAGGGAGTCTAGCAGAGAACTTCCAGACGAAAAGTAGCGACTCAGAGGGAGTCAAAAAGAGAACTTCCAGAGGGAAGTAGAGACTCAAGGAGTCAAAACAAAGAGGAGAGAGATGGGCATGAATGGATTGATGGATCAGGACAAGCTGGACGAGGCATCCAACTTTGTGGTCTGGAAAGCCAGGATCCTGTCCATTCTAGATAAACATTGGATCAAGAAATTTGCTTTGAGAACAATGGCTATCCCAGTTGACCCGACTGATAATGAGAAGTACAAGGAGGCAACGACCAAGGTGAAAAGCATCATTCTTGATGCGGTCAAGGATCATGTGGTCCAACATATTTCTGAGAAGGAGATGACAAAGGAAATGTGGGACATGTTGAAGATGTTGTACCAGCATACTTCTGCCCAGAAGAAGATGTTACTTGAGAATCAGCTGCGATGATACAAGGTGCAGAAGGGGGAGCAGATAGATCACTTCCTCCGTCGGTTGAAGTAGATCTAGGACCAACTAAATTCCATAGAGGCCATGCTAGATTAGGAGTTGATGGTGAGGACCGCACTAAATGTAGTCTCTGAGGAGTGGGAGACATTTGTTCAGAGCATACTAGGTAGGGAAAATCTTCCAGGTTGTGAAGAATTGTGGGTGGCTCTTCACCAAAAAGAGATCAGACAGTTGAGCAAGACGGGAAGTAGTAGCAAAGGAGTCAGGATCTAGAAGGAAGAGGAAGAGGATACAACTTTGGAAGTTGTAGGGAAGCAGGAGAAGAGGAAGAAAAAGGACCTCTCCAAGGTCAAGTGCTTCAACTGTGGGGAATTAGATCATTATACGAACTAGTGTCCGAGGAAGAAGACTAAGGGAGAGGCATCTCACTCCAAAGTAGCTCCAGGGGAGGTGGGAAAGGAGGTAGAAGAGGATGACGATTGTGCCATGAGTGATCATGAGCCTCTAGAGAAGAGGTGGGGAGACATCAAGTTGTAGTTAGGAAGACTATAGGCGATGAGGGGTAGGATCCTTGAGGTACCCAAACTCTTGGACTATACATTGCTACAGGAGCCCCAAAGAGAGAGTAAAAGGACTAGCAGATGTCAGTAGAAACAGATGCAAATGAAGAGGCAAAGAGTGCTACAGTGCAAGAGTCTCAAGAAGTGCAGAGCTAGCAGGCTATAGCAGTGCGAGATGCATAGAGAGGGTTGCAACAGTGCAGGATGGGACAAAGAGGTTTGAGTAGTGTGAGAGGCATGGAGTTGTTGTAGGAGCGTAGGGGTAGTAGAGGGAGCACTTGATAGCGGCAGAGAGAACTTCAGCACTGGGAGTGTTTCTAGCCTGACAGGAATGTCAGTAGTTGGGTGGATTAATTACTTACTTCTCAGTAACTGAGTTTCAGTACAGTAGCATTTAGCAGTAGCACGATGCAACATGATGAGAGGGGGTTGCAGTGAAAATGCAGTGTTTGGGGAAAGGACCAGCAACAACATGGATGCAGAGGGAGATGTTATACGGATGCAGCAGTGGTAGTGGTAGGGCCATGGGAAGGAGTACAGGATGCAACAATGTAAACTATGTTTCGCGAGGAGGCCTAGCATCAACACAGTTACTAGTCTCATATAATCAGGCTGATGTTGAGTGTGAAGTATTACTAGAGCATAGTCCTCGCTAAGAAGGAGTGTTGATTTGGGGTAGCATTAGATGTGCTCTAGCCATGAAAATTGGTGGATAGGCTAAAGCACATGAGATATCCAAGGCCCATAAATGGTTTGGGCAGATTCTATCCGATTAAGGAGATATTAAAATAATTAATATTTTTAATAGAGTTCCTAAGTCTAAACTTGGGAAAAATAAAATATTAATGGGTATTAATATAAAAATGGGATAGAAGGTTCGAAAAGACATGGATCAAGCCAAATGTAATCTTAGTCATTTATTAGAGATGTAATCTTGGTCATTGAAGGACCAACAAGAAAAGTATAAGGGGAGGCTTGAGGGTCAGTTGGAGAACACACCATAGTGATCAGTGATTCAATTTATTAGAGCGGGGTTTGCTAAGTAAAGTCGAATCAGTGATCAATTTTCAGCGAGGGGCAGTGATTACTAGACAAAGAGGGAGAGATAGTGCCGAGGGACCAGTGCAGAGGCAGAGAGGCGGCCGCAGAAGCTAGAGCAGGCCACGCAGAGCCCAGCAGAGACAACGCAGAGCTAGAATGGCCTGCGTCATCCACACAGAGGGGAGCAGGAGTGACACATAAGGCCATAGGTGCTGCACAACGCCTTAAAGGGTTGACGTAGAGTGGTTTGAGGCTAACGTAGAGGTGAGGAGGGCTGATGTAGTGCTTCAGTGGTGCTCGAGAGGGTTTCCTGGGGTAGATTTTCTGAATATTTGCTTCCGAATAGAGAGTTATTACTTTCGGTTATTTTTCTCTCTCGGGTGAGCCAATTTGGCACCTAGTTGTAGTCAAGGATAGACTACATAATAAATAAATCCTCAAAATTGTTGCATTGGTTTTCCCGCATTGGGTTTTTCCGGGGATGAGCTGTCCAAAAATAATGGTGTCATTTTTTTGTTTGCTATTTCTCTCAGCTGTTGATCTGTATATGGTTGAGACTGTATTGTGTTTATTTCGATGTTTATATGTTTAAATAACTTATTGGTAATTAACAAGTAGGAGAAATAAATAAGAAGAATATAGATAAAATTTATGATGGTTAGATTTAGAAATTTCAACAAGAGCTATTAATGACAGCTAGCAAAATGAACTTAGATTGTGTATCTATTTTTTATACTAAAACTACACATCAAAACCACAAGTGAAGTGTGGCGTCGTGTAATAATATTCTCAAACAGTTTGACTAAATAATTCACATTTTCAAATATAGTACATTAGAATGCATTATCAAAGGAAAATCCTACAAGGAGCATATGCATACATCAAGAAAATGGAAATAACACATGAATCCCTCCCATTATCAAATTGATCCAGATGGTGACTAAAATGCTCAAAGAATAAGACTAGCGTTGCATGGGTGTGGCTAAGCACAAGTGTGGGTGTTGATGTAACTAGTTTGATATTTTTAAAATTATAAATGTAAAGGTGCAACATTTTTCTTTATAGAAGTGCAGTTGATGGGGAGCATAAGAAGAACCCATGCAACTATAAATAAAATATTTCTATCAAATGCACTTGGGACATTTTTCTTCTTGTTAGTGTCAGTCTTTACAGCCTTCCTCCAGTGATCAAATGTGCTCTTACAAAGTGATTTTGAAGTGTCAAGGTCAAATTTTGTCATTTCAGTGAGTCTTCAAGCAAAATTTGGTCACTAGGCATTAAGTC
>APFE031267727.1:0-27119 GCA_000404065.3 Pinus taeda
CCAGACACTCTTGGAGGGTCAGCATGTTCCAGATTTTCACCTCCAGGATGCCTTGTTATGCTACCTAAGTCACCTTTGTGGTCCTTCAAGCGAGCGTGGAAATATTATTTGGGAAGCACACTAGAGTCGGGTTGTTGGGTTTTTTGGGGTCGAGAAAATGGTGGCAGTACTTCAAAAGTATTTCTATTGGCTGAATCTTCGACAAGATGTCGGGAAGTACATCAAATCATGCATTGCCTATGCCATTGCCAAACCAACCATGAAGAAGCAAGGCCTTTATACCCCACTTCCTACCCTTAGTCAACCTTGGGAATCCATCTCCATGGATTACATGTCGAGCCTTCCTTCTACTAAGCATGGAAACAACTATGTTTTTGTGGTCGTCGAAAGGTTCTTGAAGATGGCCATTATGGTGGCTTGCAAGAAGAATATCATAACAGAAGCCACTGCTAAACTCTTCTTTGAACGAGTGTGGGTACACTTTGGGATCCCACAATCTATCATCTCAGATTAGGACAATAGGTTCCTCAGTACATTTTGGTCCAACCTCTGGGTGATGCTAGACACCAAACTCACTAAGTCTACAACCTTCCATCCTCAAACTGATGACCAGACAGAGGTTATGAACAGGATGATCGTACACATTCTACGCATGTACAACTCAAAGAATCCATGCACATGGGATTAGAGCCTTCCCTATGTTCAGCACAACAGCAACCCGGATCTCCACAACTCGACTGGACACAGCCCTTTTCAAGTGGGCTTGGGATTCCAACCACTATGTCCCATTGATGTGGCCATGCCATTTGCAGCTACTTGTTGGCCCTCAGTTTTGGTCTATTTTTTCTTGAGGAAACTTACTTAGTCCTTATATTTTCCATTATATCCATCCCATTTTGAGGCATTTCATGCATAATTAGGTATTTAATTTTAATTTTGCAATTTCTAAAGTTTTTTTTTATGAAAATTTGATTTCAAGTGCAAATCTTGACAGAATTAGAAATTCCCGTAATAGCTATGTGGATGACATGTTTGCAGCACACTTGGATGCATGGATGGAAAGATTGGGAACTAGGACTGAACTAATTCCACTTGGTTCGGTCAAACAAGCTTTATTAGGCCCGGTCAAGGCTAGTCAAACATGACTAGTCACCCAGAAAATCCCTAGGAAATAGGGAAGTTTTGTGATTTCATGGGGTTGTCCATATTTCTTGGGATGGATTGAATGATTTCGACTTAGATAGATGAAATTAATGACAGTAGAAGCCTATATTCACTGGTTTACAGAGAATATGACAACCAGGGTAGAGCCGAGATTTCAAATAGAAAACTGGAAAAGAAAACAATAGAAAAGTTATATCAGGCAGTGCTCATAGGCTTCTTACAAAGATTTAATGGCCACAGTGAGGAAATAACAAGAGAATTTGTGAACAATTATAATCAGGAGCAAACATGAGTAGGAAACATAATAATTCCAATGACTCAGGAATTCATTTCACAAGCATTGGACCTTCCAATGATAGGAGAAAATTATCATAAGGGTTTGCACTTCAAGAAGAAGGCATGGAATTTCTTCCTGGAGAAAAATAGAAAGGGAAACTTTGACAGAGCCAAAGGTATACCCAGGGAGTGGTTCAATGAACCATGGGGAGAATTGGTTTTGGTTATTCAAAAATTCCTCACTTGTGACAGGGGATACAGTGTGGCACATTTGTATCATATTAGACTTCTTCAACACATTAAAGGAGAGGTCAAGATAAACCTATCGTATTTCCTCTTTCGAAGCCTCCTAAAGATGATAGAATCAGTCAAAAATGAAAAAAAGCCAAAATAAGCACAAATTTATCAAGGGTTAATCAAAATTTTGGTAGAGTATCAAATAAAAACTTAGGGGTTGATTTGAAGAGAGTTTTCGAACCAAAACCAGTATGAGGAACAGGTCATGGAGGAGCAAAACAAAGTAGAGCAAGAAACCAGGGGCATTATGGGTTCACCTCTTTATCCCAGAACCAGATCAAAGAAGCAAACCAAGACAATCATGGTTCAAAAGGAAACATCCATTATGTCCACTCCTAGGAGGCTTAGGAAGAAGAGTCCAATTGAAACAAGTAGCAGAGACCAAGAAATACAAATTGTGGAAACATGTTCTACAAGGAAACAGGCAGAGGATATTATTGAGGAAGAAGCTCTAGAGAAGGATTCCTATTATAATGATGTGGCAGCAACATAATTTATGAAAAACACATAAAAGCTTGAAAATGAATTACACTTGAGAAAAATTAGAGAATTAACAGACTAACTTGAAATAAACAAGATTTTGGAAAAGCATTTGAAAAAGGAAAACAAAGCAAGTAAAAAGAAGAATGAAAAGTTGGTTAAAGAAAATGAAAAATTAACTGAAGAAATAGGAAAATTAAAGAGGAAGAATGATCTAATTTGCAAGCAAGCATTCAAATGGCTTAAGGAAAAGAACATGTGGAAAGGTAAATATGAAAAACAGAAGGTTAAGGCTACTTTGTATAGAGAAGAACATAACACAGGGATGGACTATTTTTTAGAGGCAGTACAACAAGAGGCATCAGGGTCCAGAACAATAGGGGTGAGAAGATCTAAAAGGAAGCAGCAAGCATGAGGACATGCTTGAAGATCAGTTAGGGGGAGATATTGGCCCTCAGTTTTGGTCTATTTTTGCTTGAGGAAACTTACTTAGTCCTTATATTTTCCATCTATTTTCCATTATATCCATCCCATTTTGATGTATTTCATGCATAATCAGGTATTTAATTTTAATTTTGCAATTTCTAAAGTTTTTATGAATATTTGATTTCAAGTGCAAATTTTGACAGAATCAGAAATTCCCGTAATAGCTATGTGGATGACATGTTTGCAGGACACTTGGGCTCGGGTTAGATGCATGGATGGAAAGATTGGGAACTTGGACTAAACTAATTCCACTTGGTTCGGTCAAAACAAGCTTTATTAGGCTCGATCAAGGCTGGTCAAACATGACTATTCACCTAGAAAATCCCTAGGAAATAGGGCAGTTTTGTGATTTCATGGGATTGTCCATATTTCTTAGGATGGATTAAATGAATTCGACTTAGATATATTGATATTAATAGATATGATTGTTAGAGAGACTTTAGATCAGTTTTTTTCATAAACTTCTATTTAAGACAAGACTTTGAAGGCTTATGGTGTGTCATTTTTGTATAACTTTATGCTGAGACATTTGGATTTTGGAGATTAATTTGAAGAATCTGTTCTACTTTCATTTTTCTATTCATTGATGTGGATAAGTGACTGAAGTTTCAACATTTTATAGCAATATCAAGTGTGCAAGGCAAGGGTGGAGGGCCCCCACTCCAAGCTAAGTACACTTCATTGTTAGATTAGCTTAATTTTCACGAACTGGTTACTTTAGAATATGTTTACTTGCTTTGTTTCAGATTTTCTTATCAATTGATGTGTGATGATTTATATTTTTGAATTTTAGTTTGTTTATCATTTTAGTGAGATGGGACAACAAAGTGTTCAAGTTGAATTCTCCTTCTATTGAATTGATAGATCAATACTATAATTATTCTTTGTTACATGCAAGCAGTTTTTCTTATGTACTTTCAATTTTCCAATGATAGCATAATGATGAATGAATTGTGATGAAAAATGCCCAAAGATCTCTTAAGTTAAGAGTCTCCTTCATTGTTTATTTATGCATCTTAAGCTATTGTTAATTCATGATTTCTGATTTCTATTCATTAAGTGATAATTGAGAGAGAATGACACAAATGGATCTCTTAAGTTAAGAGCCACTTCATCTTTCATACATTGCAAAAGTGACTTAGAAATTGTTAAGATAGGCTTATATTTGTAATATGTACTTCTTTAGTTCTTCAAAATTTATCTTCTAAGCTTGGCTATATCTGATATCCATACAATGTGGACTTGCCTCCAAGTTTTACAAACCTGGATTGATAATGAATGCTTGTGTTAATTTGTGTTAATAAATTAGTTCAACACTACTCACGCAGATTCGACTCATGTCCAGTCCAAAACAGATAAGGAAAAAAACTTCATTGAGAACATCCAACATATTTGCGAGCATGTCCACGACATTCTGGAGAAATCAAATGCTAAGTACAAGTAGCGACATGATCAACATCAGGTGCCACACAAGCTTCAGGTGGGCGACAAAGTCTGGTTGCATTTGCAAAAGGAACGCCTTATCAGAAACTCAGACAACTCCGATATGGTCCTCACACCATTACCAAGGTTGTGGGAGATAATGCATTTGAGCTCAGCATTCCCCCATTCCTTGGCCTGCACCCAGTGTTCAATGTGGACCACCTTCGGCCATACTTTCCACCCTTACTAGACACATCCGACATTGCAGAACAACTCACACCCACAGAGTTAAATCCAGATTGCATGGAATAAGCTGCAACTGATCGAACCATGGACACATAGATCAAGCACAATCGCCAGCAAAATATCCAACTGTATCGAATTTTCAAAGCAAGTCAACTCCTTCACCAAGGCAAGTGGCTCACTAGGGACCAAGTTCAATAAAAGTTTCCTCATCTCATGGAGGAACTCAATGCAATGGGGACCATTGCTTCCTAACGGGGGATGAATGATCCAGGTGGATATTGGGGCCACCCGCCAAGTCCACTTGGAACCCCACCATTGTTTCTTTTAGCTTTTCAGTTTCCATAATTGTAGCATAGTTTACTATTTTTAGCAATTTTTCAGGTCCTGAACTTCCAGAGCCGTTTTTAGGCCTTAATCAACATTTTTTTGTTTTTTGTTTTGTTTGTTTGTTTGTTTGTTTTTTTGTTTTTGTTTTTGCTTTTTTGTTTTTGTTTTTGTTTGTTTGTTTGTTTGTTTTTGTTTTTGTTTTTTGTTTTGTTTGTTTGTTTGTTTGTTTTTTTGTTTTTGTTTTTGCTTTTTTGTTTTTGTTTTTGTTTGTTTGTTTGTTTGTTTTTGTTTTTGTTTTTTTGTTTGTTGTTTGTTTTTTTTTTTTTTTTTTTTTTTTTTTTTTTTTAAATGTTGCTCTTCCAAAGTTGTAGTTCTCAGATAGATTTTTTTTAACGAGATATTGTGCGCTTCAAACAAAGATTGTATGCCAAAGTTATGACCTCGGGAAGTTGATGTACCAATTTACCCAAACAGAGCCCACAGTTTGGCGTTTCATCTTCTAGGGTTAGGTTTTTGGATGTTTAAGGTTTTCCATTATATCTCAACAATAAATAGGCCTTTGAGCCTTACTGTAAGACAGTTCAGAGGCATGTAGGCGCCACATCTCTTCTTAGAGATAAGCTACGATCGCCCTAGCTAGTTTATTTCCATTTATGTTTGTAAGCATATTTTAGTGTTTTATAGTAATGAAATGAAGTATTATTTACGATGCATCTCTGTATTTATGGTTATCTCTGTATTTTGTTGCATTCCTGTTTAAATCCAGATCAGAAATACCAAAGGAAAATGAGCTCTTATTAACATATGCAAATCCAACCAAGTTAGGGACTTCCACATACCACCCGACCATAGATTGGGCCAAACCAATTCTCTCTTTCAGCCAAGCACCCCTTGCCATATTCCAAGCATTAATGTGGGATCTCATGGAATAAATGAAGAACACCAAACCAGTGCTTCAAGAGGCCAAACCACCTCCACCCCCAACCAATGACTCCACCCCATCACTAACCATCACCATATCAGTCTCTACCCAAGTTGTTCAAGGCTCCATAATGTTTGTTCCAACCAAGGCTTCCAGGACTAGTAACTCGACCCACAACTAACAGTAGGCTCCAAAGCGTTTTTCCAACCAGGGCTTCCACGACTAGTAAATCAACCCACCAAAGGCTCCAGAGAATTTGTCCAACCAAGGCTTCCAAGACTAGTAACTCAACCCAAGGTGTTATAGGGCTTCTAGAGCGTTTGTCCAACCAAGGTTCCAGGAACTTGTAACTCAACCCACAACCAAAGAGACATGAGCACCAACAAGAAAGCAAAGATAAAACCCACAACACCATGGCTATCTAGGAAATGGCAAGGCTAAGCAAAATCATTGTTTATCCAGGCATTCCTTCATGCCAATGAAAGATCATAACCAAGAAACCACATGCATGCCAAAACTAACAAGGAAATCATACATGCAACTTGATACTTGCATGCAAAACCCATTGTAGTTGTTGATCCCATTGTCCCCTCGTGCTTTCCTTCTCTTCCTTTGCCCTCTTGCTCCAAATCCCAAGTTGCCACACTCCTCGAAGAGTGCTGCAAGAAAACTCTAAGTGTACAAGAGTACGAGAGAGAGAGAGAATAGAACGAGAGTGCCAAATACTGAACTGACAAAAAATGTGAAATGGTCCTCAGAAGCCTTTTTATCATTGAGGCCTCTATTTTCTTCATTTTCCATTATTTTCCTTCAATTTCCTTCTCACATACAACCTATGATTTTTCGCCTTCCTTTTCTCCCATTTTCCATTATTTTCATAAATAAAATGCCAATTAATGCTTCATGCCTTTCCAAAGCCTTTTCCAATTTCCATAGCCATTTATTAATCGTTAGTGATCCACATCACTATGCTTTTCCCAACATTCAACTTGGAATACGTGTCCCATGACCTTGGCTATTATTTTACATTTACTAACTTTATTATATGGATTTTTGACAAGGGATGTTACATAACCCTCCCCCTTGGGAGAGCATCTTCCTCGGTGTTCAGTGACACCTACAACCAATGAGACAGTTGAAAAGCAACTCAACATCACAAACATAGCAACATGACAACCATACTACTTATTGGAACTTTATAACACAACTCATGGCGATATTCACATTCATATACATACACCAAAACTTATTTGCCTTAACCGAAAAATAATGAAAGGTATATAGCCCACATCTGATCAACCATCTCCCATGTAGCTTCATCCGGCTCAAAGTGCTTCCACTGCACTTTAACCTATTCGATTTCTTAGTTTTGGAGCATGAGCTTATTTCTCTGAAAAATGCATTGAGGTTCCGACTGGAATTATCCTTTTGGCTCCATATACAAACCAATCATTCACATGATCAACATCTCTAACATACTTCTTAAACAATGACACTTGGAAAACATCATGGAATTTCACTATCAGAGGTAGTGCAAGTCAGTAGGCTATTGGCCCAATCCTCTCAAGAATCTTGAAAGGTCCACAATACCAAGGTGCCAACTTGGCACATGATCCAATCCTCAAGAAGCTCTTCTTCGACTTGATGTGCAAGTACACCTATTCCCCAACCTGAAACTCCTTAAACACTTTGTGTTGATCTGCATAACTCTTCTGTCTATCATGTGCTACCTTTAGATTTTGCTTGATAACCTACATTTCTTGTTCAATATTTTCCAACATGTCCGATCCAATCAACACCTTTCTCACTAGATCATTCCAAGTGATGGTAGTATTACAACTCTACCCATAGAGTGACTCAAACGAACTTATCCTCAGAGACTCCCGATACCCATTATTGTAAGCAAAGTCAACCAGTGGAAGATACTCTTGCCACTTTCACTGTTGATGCATGACGTACATTCTCAACATGTACTCCAAAATCCTACTAACTCTCCCTGTCTTCCCATCTGTATGCGGATGATAAGTTGTATTGAAGGCCAACTTTGTACCCAAACTTGGAAAAGATTCTTTCTAAAACCTAGAAGTGAACTTGGCATCCCTGTCTAACACAATCTTCTTCGGAACACCATGTAACCTCACTACATCTCTGATGAAAGATTGTGCTACATCATTAGTAAAATAAGTAGAATTCACTAGAATGAAGTGTGATACCTTTGTCAACTTGTCAACCAGAAACATGATAGAATCAAGTTGTCTAGATGTCCTCGGGAAACATGTAATAAAGTCCATGGAAATGACCTGTAACAGCCCTGGTTAAAACCATGTAAAAATATATAAGACCACAGTCATGGGACATGTGTTCCAAGATGAATGGTGGGAAAAACATCCTACTGGGTGTTCATTTCGGTATTCTGGATAAGGTTATTGGCAAAGGCAATGGCAAAGGTTTTGGGAAGACAAAAAGGCATTTTTGGCACATTTATTTATGAAAATAATGGAAATTATGAGAAAAGGAAGGTGAAAGGTCATAGGTTGCAAGTGAGGAGGAAAATGAAGGAAAATAATGGAAATTGGAGAAAATAGAGGCCTCATTGATAAAAAATCTTATGAGGATCAGTTGGCAAGATTTTTCTCAGGTTTGGTCTGTTGGTACCATTTTGTCATTTTCGTTTTGGAGCTCTCTCATTATTCTCTCTCTCTCTCTTACTCTTGGACACAAAATTTTCTTGGAGCACTTTGCATTAGATCAAGAAAGGAAAATAAGGCAAGAGGAAGGAAGGAGAAAGCAAGGAAGTGTAGGATCAAGTAGTTACAACAAGATTCTTTGTAGGTATCGATTTACATGTGTGACTTCCTTGCTAGATTTGGCATGCATGTGGTTCTTTGCAGTCATGGCAAGGGTTTTTCCAGGTGTAACAGTGTTTTCATCCTAGCCTTGCCATTTCTGGATATCCATGGTGTGATGGGGTTTTCATGTTTTGGTTGAGCTAGATTGCCGGATGGATTTGAAGATGAGTGAGATGGACCTCCGAAAGAAAGAACACATGGCCTTATGATCCCTAATCCGGAATGTGGATTGCGGTAAATCCAATGGCCTAGTGACCCCTGAACTAGACTGTGGGTTGCAGTAAAGCCAGGTATTGTGTGGATCAGAATGTGGATTGTAGTAAATCCTAAAGACTAGGAGACGGGAAAATGCCTCACGGTGTAGGTGGAGAAATCTTGTGGCATCCATGCTTGTTTTATGACCTAGTGATGCAGGATGGATTGTGGTAATGCTTGGTTCTATTGATGAGGGTGAGGTGGTGTAGCCTCGAGAAGCCCTGGTTGAGTTTGGTTTCAAGTCCCACATTCATGCTTGAAATATGGCACGACAGTGATTGGATGAAGTGAGATTTGGCTCAGCCAATCTATGGTAGGGTGGAACGTGGTAGTCCCATACTAGGTTGGTTTTGCATTCATTAATAAGAGGTTCTTTCCTTGGTATCTTATGTGTAAATTTACTGGTTTATATGTGGATTCTATGGATGATGTATCCTTGACATTTTAGTTGTTATTATGCTGATTATAAGCATGTATTATGACAATGATGATGTATGGTTCTCCTCATGTCTTGATTTGTAAATGATTGAAGAATGTATCTTTGACCTAATAGATGATAATGCATCTAATAATATAAGGGAAAAATGCTTATTAGTTATTCTCAGATAAGCATGAGACCCATATGTTCAGATATGTTGTTTAAATGTATACATTACATATTTGTGACATGTTTGAAGAAATGCTTGTCATGGCTAGTAGGGGTCCAACCAAGTCCTTGTTCAAATAATTACACTTGTATCATTATTTTGTTGTTATCTTTCAATATTGAAGGTGTCATGGAGTTCTGGGCAATGACCTAGGCTCTCTGGGCTTGAAAAAGTGGCACAAATCCTGAAGCGGCAGGCACATGACTAAGGAGAAAAATCCCCAGGCACATGCATACCCATGTTGTGGGAGCATCTAGAGCCTCCTAGATGCACCCTTGTCCATATCAAGGGAGCGTCTAGGGGTTTGATGTACTAAAAATTCAGTTGGTCTTAAGGGTTGGTTACACGAGTGGTTGGGATGGCTCTTAGGAGTTCTGTTATTGATGTGAAAGGCCTATGTGGTGTGTTTCCATCGACTCCACTTTCTCAAGGCGACTTAGGAGGTTGAATCCCATTATAGTGGCCTCTTGATTCAGATTTATGCAGGAACGCAATAAAGTACAAAAATAAACATAAATACAGAGATGCAGTAGAAATGACACTTCCTTTGATTAATATCAAATAATGAAATATGCTTACAAACAGTATGGAATGAGATTAGCTCAACGATGGTAGCTTATCTCTGAGAAAAGATGTGGTGGCTACATGCCTCTAAATTATGTTACGATGAGGCTCAAGGGCCTTTTTATTATTGAAAAATAAGAGAAAACCCTAAGCAATCAAAACCCTAACCCGAGAAGATGTAACACCAAGAATTTATGGGCCCCGTTGGGGTTAGTTAGATAGCCAACTTCCCGGGGTCATGACTTGGTCATATTATCTCCATTTGATGCACATGATACCCTGTTGGAAAGATCTCTTTGAGGACTACGACAAAGAAGATGATTTTATCAAAAAAACACTGGCGGTAGATGGTGAGTGCCAGTATTGCAGCAAGAATGATGCAACTCCTGGGCTGCCAACTTTACTTTTATCAACTCGGTAGTTCGTAACAAACTTGGAAGCGTCGGTGCTGTATGCGGAAGTACTAGTTCTCACTGCAGGTTGTCACTTGGTCAGCCGGCGCAAGATCACTAGGAGGTCAAGCCAACTTCTATAGATCTCAGAAGAAGCTCTATGTGTGATGAAAGAAAGAAAGATTACTCTACATAAGCTATTCTAATTGCAGAAAGGAAAAAGACTGGAATGTAAAGCAAGACCTAGTAAACCCTAATTAACAAGCTAACTCTACTTTTGCCAAAAACACTATGAAAACCATGAAAGCAATTCCATTACCTACTCAAGAAAGCAAACAACATCTAACCATGCTATTTCTGGAAGTAAATAAGCAAAAAATATATTTTTGGATTTTTATGTGAATTTAACATGCATCTAATTTATTGTGTGTGAGTGTGGCAGTGAACAGGTTCCGTTAAAGGGTGGTTTTGGAGCTTAGGAGGATGGAAGATGGTGTGGATGGGTCCTAGGAGGTCTTAGGTGGCCTTCTGGAGGCTTTTCCCACACCCGGCCTTCAAAAGAGAGCCTACAGGAAAAACTACAGGAGGACACAGGGAAACTACAGGAGGCAAATAGGGAAACTACAAGAGGCCTACAAGAGGAGGCCGAGAGAAATTTCCGCTATTTTGTGGGTGTGAGAGTGGGTAAAAAATGTGGATGAAGGTTGGGGTGAGGTAGGGTACCTAAGGTCTACCATGAATCACCAGGAGAGAGAAAGATGATTGAGTTTGCTCAAGGAGAGAGGAAGAAGTTCTATGAAAAATGCAGGAAACTAGGGCATAGTTGAGGTGAGGTTTGGGAGACCTGTAGGGAATGGATCAGATGGAGGATGTGATTGCTGATAAGCTGACCTATTGCTAGAAGAGATCTGTTGCAAAGGAACTGACAGTCAACCAAGAAGATCAAGCAACAAATGAAATGAGTGCATTTAGGAAAAACAGAGTTTTGCATTAAAATGGTCTAAACTATGATCTATGAAAGGAAATACTGAGAAATGCTGCAAGCAAGGAAAGCATGAAAAAGGACTATTGTAATTCAGGAAGTGTAGAAATTTCACCTGTCGAACAAACTGATATATGCAATGTCCTAAAGCATAATACTTGTTCTACTTCTACAAAACATTAAGCGGAAGCAGAATTGAATTCATGAGCAACATCAAGTAGAAACATGCATAACTGATCAAGAGAAATCAATCACACATAACACAGAATATATCACTGGGGAAAGCACCAGTATAAAACCCCAACACTGTATTATCAATCAAGTGGAAATCCTCTTCAACATACAAAAAGAATCAGCTCAATAGCTATTCTGCTCTCTCTGTACTCTGATGATCTTCAATCAGAAGATGAAAATCATGGACTACCTAGGTCTCAATATATAGGCCACAAGTCCTCCAATCTCCTATAATAGGTCCATCTCCATGCAAGGAATACTTACTAGAAATATCTACGCATATGATAGTACACTGTCCCACATATGATCTCAACTGGGTCTCTGACAGAACTGACATGCAATAGTTATCCATGAGTGAATTCTTAGTTATCTAAAATAATAGTTGTCACATGCATGCAAGCATTAACAAACTATATTTTATTATTTTAACAACTTGTTAAAATAATCTAAATGGACTTGACTAGTTAGAACTAAGTCAACTGATTCTCTCATTATAGAACTCATACTTATTCCCTCAGTCAATGGAGGAAATTAAAGATAAATTCCTCAATCAATGGGACAACTCATGTGCATGCTCACAAAGACTTCAAATTTGAATTTCCTTAACTAATTAACTCAACTGAATTAATTAATTAATATTTCCAACTGTTGTTAAGACCAAAATTAATTTTAATTCCTATAGATAGACTAGGGACTGCTATAAATAGGAAGGGACCCAGAAATGCTATTTTTAGAACTTTCTATTTTTAGCAATTTCACCTCTCACCCAATGTGGCCAATGACCACACTGGCCAGACTGCTATTTTTATACATGCTATTTTTAGCAGGTCTATTTTTAACACATTCTAAATTTAACATTTCTTGTTGCACATTTTTCAACAGGAACTGAACATGATAAAGAAGATCTAAAGCAAAGCAAAACTAGACTATTAACCTACTAGAAAGCTGCAAACACTAGAAATCCTATGAATGAGGAAAATCTATGTTTTTGGGGCAAAAGGGGAGTCTTTGCCTCAAATCATGGTCCTAGAGGGAGGAAGAGAAGCCAAGGCACTATTGCTAGCTTGTTGAATCTTTTTTGATCGCTGCTTAACCTACTACAAAAAGCACAAATGAAAACAAACTACTAAATCACCAAAAACAACCTATTCTTAACCATAAAGAAAAATACTTCTAACAACAAATTAATCTACAAACTAAAGTAAAGCATACAAATACAAGTAAATAGAAGCTTGGTTGCTTGGGTTGGGCCCTAACCCAAGAGCTTTAGCCCTCTGAGGTAACTCAGTGCTAGCTCAAAAAGGATTCCATCTTCGTTATAAAAAAATAGCAAGATTACATGAAACTGTCACAAAATAATAAGCTTGAAATTTGAGCATAGTTTACATAAGCAAAAATCCGACCCTAGTGAGGACCTAGGCCTCTCTACTTATACATATGAAGCTACCAACAACTTCCTTAAAATCAGGGAGGCTTGGCTCCCAAAAATCAAGATAACTATTAGTCATCCTCCACTTGCTCGGCTGCCTTCTAGTGCATGATTCGGCTGCTTGTACTCCGAGCTGAATGAAGGGCAATTCGAAGTGAGGAGTAATAAATGAGGGGGATTCCCTCCTATAAGTCCTCTCCTCTATCTACTTCGAGTTATTGATGCCATTTGACCACTGGATCCTTGACTTTGACCTCGAAATCAATCAATAATCTGCATTAAATACATGTTAGACTACATGGCATCATAACTAACTCAACTCACTCTATAAGCATAAATATAATCAAAAAATCATACAATAAGCTAAGAGAATGGTTGATTTGACTAGGTTAGGAGGTAAAATGAGCCCATATAATTACCCAATTATGAGGCTCATCATCACCCCCTACTAAAGGTGGTCCTCATCGTCTGAGCAACTTAGTCAATCTCCTCATCTTTTATGGCCCTGGTGGCCTCCCTAGCATCCCAAGCTTCTGATGTGGTTTGCTCATGTTGGCTATAAAACCCTGGGTTTTTGTCTATGTCCTTCCACTACTCCTTCTCTTCTTCTTCTCTTCTGCCTTCCAGCATGCCTAATAGGAGTGGAGGACTCAGTTTGAGGCCAATCCAGTTGACCTTCAACCTCTGCATGGAGCGCTTGTACATTGGCACTCTTTTCAATGCCTCCTTTAGCCTCATGGGGGAATGGTATTCCCTGATCTGTGAACTGTGAGATAAGGTGTTCCGTCTTCTCATGCATGCATGCACACAGTCATCCCCAAGTAGCCTTTGCATATCTTCAAAATGTGCAATGGCTTGTGCCTGATTGGTTAGATATTTAGGGGTAATATGAGGGTCATGGGCAAGCAGGTTGTGTGTGTTGATGAGTGCCATAGGATCTGATGGCTCAGCCCTTATCATTAATGACTCATTCTACTATTTTATCATCAATCTTTTCATTTCTGCTGCCCTCCATTCTTCATGGTTCATCCATGAGGCCTTTGCCATTAATTACAGGTCCCCTAGCTTGGCATTGGGGTCCCACACATTCATGTTTGTGAGAGCCATGTTGTGTAGGTAGAACTCTATCATCTTTGCTTTATCCTCCAAGGTGCTTTGGTCACACAGGTCCATGAACTGCTTTAGTCTTGGAAAGGCATTGCGCCTCTTTATGCGAAAGTATCTATTTGGAATTGAAGCCATTGGTCCTTCAAATAGAGGCCATAATATTTGGCTGGTGTTCTGAATTGTAATGCTTCCATGGATAAGCTGGCCATGTATGCCAGTTGAGTTTCTTTCTCTTGCAGCTGCCTCCTTAGGATTTCATTCTCATTTTCAAGGTGGCTTCTTGTGATGGCTTCTTTGTCTTTGAGAGCACTCAATTCTCTGTCCATTTCCCCGAGTTTGTTTTCCATATGGCCAACATCCTCAACTCCTTTGGATTTGTCTATCTGCATCCACCTATGTGTTCTCACTCTTTCTTTCTCCAATTCAAAAAATAGCAGAATTGCAAATTTCTGTGGGATTATCCTACCTCCCTCAAGTAGATTGTAATAGGAGGCTAGACTAGGCTGGGGGTTAGGTTCTTGTAGCCCTTGTGCTTTCCTCTTTCACCTCTGGTTGTCCTCCCATCCTTTCCTCAAGCTTGTAGGTCTCCTGTAATTTAGATAATGTCTGTTGTAGGATTGTTTCAGCTTCCTGTAGGTCTGGTTTTGGGTCATGTAGTACTGCCTTTCCCTTCCATGTAGAAGATCTTGGAGTCCCCCTTTCATATGTTATAGGTGTCTCGGAAGGGGATTCTTTCACCTTGGCAGATGGTGAATATTCAATGGTAATGGAAACTTTTGAAGAGGGTTGAGGTTTGCCTATTTTAATCCATGTGCTCTTCCTTGCCCTGAAATACATGGAGATCTGTCTTTTCCTCTTCTACTTTGGCTTGACTGGTGTACTAAGGGTAGTTTCTACTTCTCTTTCCAAAGTCTCAGAGGACTCTTCTCCTTGCTCTGCCTTCTCTGCCTCCTTTTCTCCTTCTTCTGTCTCTTTTTCTGTCTCCTCAACTTTTCCCTCCTCTGTTTCTTTTCCTTCCTCCTTCCTTTCTTACTCTGTTATGTCACCATTGGCTCCATCTTCTCCTCCTTGTTGTTCTTCCTCCTCATTGCCAGTAAGAATGACATCATAGGTTAATGCTATTATGTCACCCTCAGCTGTCATATTTCGAAAAACTTCCCATGCTATAGGGAGTGTAAAGGTATGGAGGGATTCCTCTACTAGGATTTTGATTAAGCCATGGTGAGCTGACTGCTCTGAATTTCCTACTTGTACCTTGGTGCTGGAGTGAATGAGGGACTAAAGGAGAAAATAAGGGATACTGAGCTTTTGAGGTGCTGGGGTATCCATGCCATATCTCAAGTCATGGAGGATTTTGAAATGATATCCATAGACAATGTTGTTCCTCCCCTAACAAGAAATGTATTTTATTACTTGGTAGCTAACCTCATCCCAGGGATATGGTATACTAGCCCTTCTAATTCCATTTTTATCTTCAACAGGGGTTTCATTATTTTGGAAAATTTTCTTCTTGGTAGCCTGGCAAATTGGTTTCTCATCTTTACTCCAAGGCATCCCAAGAGGAAGGGTAGTGACCCTACTGATGAATTCTGGGGTTATTTCGATGGAGAAGCCTCTAATGGTTACAGTGGCATGTGTTCTTGTGTGAGGGACCAGAGATAGAGAAAATTCTTGGGAAATTTCATCATCAAACCCTCTAAATTTCTCAAAGAAATTCATCCAGCTTGCCCTTGCGAATATGTCCACTACTTGAGGATGTGCAGGGAGCCTAGTGGAGTTAGTGGGCTCCTTTCTCATAAACCATCATATCATACTACCTGTGCTTTTTAAAAAACCAAATATGGAGGTGGAGACAGAGAGTTTTGAGAAAAATAAAAAAACAGAGGAGATTATGTTTTTTTTGTTTTTTTGTTTTTTGTTTTTGTTTTTGTTTTTTTTTGTTTTTTTGTTTGTTTGTTTTTGTTTTTGTTTTTGTTTTTGTTTTTTTTCTTTGCTTTTGTTTTTTGTTTATTTGTTTGTTTGTTTGTTTTTTTTGTTTATGCCCTCTTAAAGACTTATTTCATCCTCAAATTGAGACCACTTCTTTCATATATTGATATTCAACAGGGGGCATGCATGAACCCTACCTCTTCAGACTGAAATCCATGCCAAAAACCGTGTTTTCTCCCTTCAAAATGGCTCACTGCCCCTCCTATAGAAGCCCGATGTCCCTCCTGTAGATTTCCTATAGGTGCTCTTGTAGATTTCCTATAAGTGCTCCTGTAGAAAACGTCGAGAGAAAAGATAGGGAGAAAATCGATGGAGGATGGTGGTTACAAGGCTGTGGGGGCACAAGAATGCTGTTGTGGTTGAGTTACGAGGAGAAAATGAAGAAAAGGTGGTGAGAATATGCGGGGAGGAGTGCTCATTACCCTTTATGGATATTTTCGGTTATGAGTGTTGAGCTGGCAAGGTGTACGTTGGCCATATTCGGACCGTTGGTCCCCACCTGCTTGGTCATCATGACCCCTCCTCGTAATCATCCCTCATTATTGCATCAGAGTTCACTCTTTCTCCACTAATTGTCCTTGGCATCTTTTGCTTGAGTTGACTATGCGCACGTGTGGGTGACATCTCGGATAAGTGGAGTCAACTAAATGAAGGTGGCCAAGTTAACTGGCCGCCTTTCCCTCTTTTAATCTCAACCATCTTGTTGCCTTCGTATGACTCCTAATTACACAAATGTAAATAGAGGAGTGACTTAGTTACTTACCTGTGATCCGAGTGTATTGGCTATGAGGTGTTTTGGCTCTCTCTGCTGCATGCCTTCATTCTTCTTCATGCATGCTTTCTCTGCTAGCTAATGTGTGGTTGTGTAATTTTCCAGGTTCTTCTTTTGCTAGAGTTGAGCTGCATGTGCCTTTCCAACCTTCAGATGTGCAATCTTTTGCTGTTGGTGCTGGACTTCTATGGGATCAGCTGCTACAGGTATTCCTACAGGAGCTCCTGTAGCTGCTTCTCCCCTGGAAACTTCAGCTTTTCCCTATGCTTGGAGCTCGAGAATAATGCCAAAGATGTCATGAGTTATGGAGGGATAATAGGTAAGCTTCAGGTAATGTTATTGGTGTCTTTTCCTTCTTTTTTTCTTAATATTGGAAAGCTGTTTTTTTCTGTGTTTTTCTTGGATAGGAAAAGAAATGATGCTTAGGGTGTGATGCAGGCTTGGAAATGATGGCAAGGAGGCTTGGAGGTGGTAAGAGGGATTATAAGTTCCTCATGAAGCTCTTCTGGTCCCTCAAACTGCCTTTTGTAGACACTTTTGGCTCTTTGTAATTCCTACAGGAACCTCCTGTAGAAAACACATAGCATCCTGTAGAAAACACAGTTTTGGAACAAAAGGTACAGTGGGGTGAAAGAGATGCCAAATTTGATGGAGGAAGGTGTGGAGAAGGTGAGATGGATGTTGGTGTGGATGTCAGGGTTCCCTTGGCACCTTCTTCTGCTTCCTGTAGTCCTCCTGCAAACCTGCAATGCAACAAAAATTCATTTTTTTTTAAAACAACTAGGGCGCCTCAGAGAGGTTTTCACCTTAATTCCCTGCCCTGGGCGCCTCCAAGGGAGGTTTTCACCCAAGTATCTTATTATTTTTCTCTCTTTTTTTTTGACATCACTAGGCTGGCTCAGAAGAGGTTTTCAACCCAATGATGGGACTAGCGCCTCATGGAGGTTTTCACTTGAGTCCATATTTTTTATTTTTTATTTTCTTCAGTGAATGGGTGAAGTGGAAGCTAAGGCATGCTCTACTACCATCAATATTTTGTTCAAATATTCAATAAAATCTCACTTAGAGAGGGGTTTCTTGTATACTTTCAAATGATGTCCATTGACAAGCATAGGGATGGCTTCATCAGCAATGGTTCTGATCAGAACTGAACCATTGTCATTGCATTTCTTCACAGTGTAGGGTCCCAGCCATCTTGTCCTTAGCTTGCTTTTGAAATATTTGTATCTTGAATCATAGAGTAGTGCCCAATATCCCTCTTGGAATTGCTTCTCCTTGATATTTTTTTCATGCCATATCTTTCTCTGAAGCTGAACTACCTCTGTATGGAGAAGGGCTTGCAATCTGTATTCATCGAATCCATTGAGCTGAAGTAATCTCTCCTTTTGTGCATGGCTGAGGTCTAGGTCTAGCTGAGATGCCATCCTTAGGGTATTGAATTCAAACTCTATTAAAAGCAAAGCCTTCTTCCCATAGACTATTTCATAGGGTGTGAACCCAATGGTGGTCTTCCATGTTGTGTTGTAGGCCCAAGTGGCCTCAACTAATCTGTCTGCCTAGTCTTTTCTGCTGCTACTCACTACCTTGGTTAGGATCCCTTCCAATGCTCTGTTAATGACCTCCACTTGCCCATTGGCTTGTGGAAGGTAAGGGGTGGAAGTCCTATGCTTGATCTTATGATGTGTGAGCAGGTCTTCAATCAGGCTGGAAGTGAACTGACTACCTTGGTCTGTGACCAATTCTCTCGGATACCTGAACTTGTAGAATATGTTTTCTCTAAAAAACTCAGCTACTTTTTCCTCTATCGCTACTTTGATTGCTTTTGTCTCTTCCCACTTTGTCAGGTAGTCGGTGCACACAATGATGTACTTCTTCTGCTTTGAAGGGGGGTTGATAGGCCCCATAAAGTCCATGCCCCACTTCTCAAATGGTTCAAAGGTCACTTGAGGTTGCATGGGCATTTCATCCTTTGGAGTGGGTTTCCCCATCCTCTGACACCGATCACATTGGCTTGTGTATCTCCTCACATCCTGATGAAGAGTGGGATAGTAGTAGCTTGCTTGCAATATCTGAAAGGCAGTTGGTTACCTAAGTTGTTGGGATGGCCCCTCGGAGTTATGTTGTTGATGTGGAAGGTTTGTGTGGTGTGTTTTCGTCGATTCCACTTCCTTAAGGTGAATTAGGAGGTTGAATCCCATTATAGTGCCCCCTCGTTTCATATTTACCCCAATTGGCCAGTTACTTGGGTAGATGTGGGATGAGGGTGTTACATGACCTCCCATTTCCACTCTAGAATCTGAATCGACTATAGTAATTGACCTGGATGCTTACACTCTGCTTTTACCTATTGACAATCTAAGCATCTAGCCACAATCTTTGCCACCTCTTTCTTCAAGTTCGACCAATAGTAGAACTTCTTCATCGTTGTCATTGTCTTATGATACCTTGGGTGACCTGAATACAACTTAGCATGGAATTCCCTCAAGATAAGCTTCTTTAGCTCACTGTTGTCCAATACATAGATCCTATCCCTAAATCTGACCAAACCATCTTTTGTGAGACGATAGTCCACATCTTAATCACCTGTACTTTGCTGTAACCTATGCATAAGCTCCCTATACATGCCATCCTGTTGTCCTGCCTATAAGATTTGATCTTGTAGATCTATCCTATATGAAATCATAGACGCAATGTGATTTACGTATACTCTTATGCTAAAAGCATCTGTAATCATGTTCTCTTTATCTTTCATGTACCTAATCTCAAATTTGAACTCACTGATCGTGGCCAACCATTTATCTTGTTTGGCATTCAAGTTCAGTTGGTCAAATAGATATCTTAATCCATTCTGATCGCTCATAAATACAAACCTCCTACCAAGAAGATAGTGCCTGCACATTTTCAATGCATGAATGACTGCTACCAACTCAAGATCATGTATCACAAAATTCTGCTCACGCTCATTTAGTTTCCTTGATTCATAGCACACTTCTGGTCCTTCCCGCATAAGGACTCCACCAAGTCCTCCCTTGCAAGCATATTTACATACCAAAAACTCTTTGTCTGGATCTGCAATATTTAGAACTAGAGCATTTGTTGCTTCAATTTCTCAAAACTCCCTGCACATTCCTCTGTCCATTCAAATTTCCTACATTTCCTCTGCAATGATGCAATGGGATAGCGAATCCAAGAGAAGTTATTGATGAACCTCCTATAATAACCTGCTAGTCCTATGAATGATCTTACCTCATCCACATTTCTAGAAATTACCCATTCCATGATAACTCTTATATTTTACAGATCCACTGTTATGCCTTCCTTGGAAACCACATGCCCAAAGTAACATACCTTTGTCTGAAAGAAACTGTATTTACTGAGCTTAACATACAAATGATGCTCTCTCAGCAATCTCAACATTGCTGCTAAGTGTTCGACATGCTCTTCCTCTTCTTAGAGTATACCAATATATCATCAATGAATACAATCACAAAATTGTCCAAATAAGGACATAATACACTATTTATCAAGCACATAAAAGTAGCTGGAGCATTAGCCAAACCGAAAGGAACTACAACAAACTCATAATTCCCATACCTGGTATGGAACGCAGTCTTGTATATATCCTATTCTTTGATGTGTACTTGATGATATCCTATTATCAAATCAATCTTCGAGAACATTGTTTCTCTCTTCAACTGATCAAACAAATCATCAATCCTCGATAATGGATACCTGCTCTTGATGATTACCTTGTTCACCTGCTTGTAATTGATGCACAACTTGAGAGTACCATCCTTCTTCTTCACAAACAACACTGCTACACCCCAAGGCAACACACTTGGCCTAATGTATCCTTTGTCAAGCATTTCCTTCAACTACAACTTCAATTCCACTATGCTCATCCTGTATGGTGCCTTTGATGTTGGTGCTGCCCCCGGTACCAACTCAATAGAAAAGTCCACTTCCCTATAATTCGACAAATCTAAAATCTCTGTCAGGAACACATCTTAGAATTGTTGCAAAACCAGATAATTATTTAAGACATCTGCATCCTCAAATTCCTTACCTTTGTCGTTAGATATATGTACTACAAAAAATACACATCCTTTTCTATGACTACGCTTGGCCAGCATAAATGTCACCATTCTAATTGATGTTTCCTTCTTCTTACCCTGCAAGATTCTTAGTTCTCCATTGCTGGTCATCCAAGAACTCAACAACCTTGTCATAACAATCCACCTTGGTCCTATGAAGATACACCCAATCCATACCCAAAATCATACTATATGATCCCAATGGGAGAAAATTCAGATGCATTGATGTAGGAATACCATTTAACTCAAATACACAAGCTCTTACCCAACGATGAGCTCTCTTCTTAGTAACATAACTATATTTAGATCCAGGGTCAATCAAAATAGAAACAACTTGATCATAAAGCTTACCGTCCATCTCGATAATGGGTTCCTATTGTTCTACCTGCCTGTTATTTAGTGCTGCATAAATCTGAGGAATACTCCATCCAACATCTCCCATTGTCTGTGCCTCCTGAGCACTATAGATATGCGCTCTATCGCCTTGATGCTGTGAACAATCTCTCTTGTGATACTCTCCTCCATAAGTCCAACATTGCAAGGGCCTCCTACCATCATCCTTGTTTTGCTCGTCAGACCAAAATCCATGTCCTCTATCAGATGCATTGAAATTTCTAAGTGGTGTTGCATTCTCTTTGTTACCTGTGTCCTAAGGTATTGTTCGCTTCTTATCATGTTTTCCTTTATTCTTATCATTACCTTTCCTATCCTATTTAGTCTTAGATTTGTGCTTTGATTTCTCATAACAATGCTTTATCTTCCCGATGGCTTCCTCTAGTGATCTAGGTTCATCAAAATCAATGGTTATGTTGGAAAGATACAAAAAGTGTGCATACTTGGTAAGTCTGTCAACTACCACCACGATGACACTCTTTCCTTCAGACTTGGGTAAACCTGAAATAAAATCCATTGAAACCTCCTCCCAACGTTGGCTTGGAATAGATAAAGGTTGTAATAGGCCTGAGGTCTTACTTGTTTCAACTTTATTTTGTTGGCAAACAAAACATTCCACTGCAAAGTTTCGAATATTAGATTTAAGGCCATCCAAAAAAGATTCCTTCTTAACCTTGTGGTAAGTTTTTTAAAAATCCTAAGTGACCTCCTATGGGAGAGGTGTGCAATTCCATAAGAATATTTTGTTTGAGCTGGGAATTCTTACATAGGTATAAGCGATCTTTGTACCATAATGAATCATTTTTCCAACTAAATGTATAAGATGTACTAGGATCTTGTTGTAACTTTTGAGTGAGTGCCAACACTTCTTCGTCATTCTTCCATTTATCCCTTGCTTTGTTTATCCAATTTGGTTGGATAATAGAAATGACACAAACCAATGCTTCCACATCCTCATCCTTTCTTGAGAGTGCATCTGCGACAAACATTTTGCTTCCCTTTTTTGTAGATGATTTCAAAGTCATAACCCAACATCTTTGTGACCCATTTTTCTGCTCTTCTAAAGATAATCTTTGTTCTAAAAAGTATTTAAGACTATCATGATCCGTTTCTACCTTGAAGTGTCTTCACATTAGGTAGGGTCGCAATTTATTAAGTGCATGTAGTATTGCCAACATTTCCTTCTCATAAATAACTTTGTGTAAATACTTTCCTTTGATTGGATGACTTTCGAAAGCAATGGGTCTTTCTTCTTCCATAAAAACAACACCAATTCCACTTCTTGAGGCATCACATTCCACAATAAAGGTTTTTGTGAAGTCTGGTGTAGCTAAGATTGATGATTGGCACATTGCCTCTTTAAGATGTTCAAAGGCCTTCGTTGCTTCTGGAGTCCATGAAAATGCATCTTTCCTCAATAATGTTGCTAGAGGCGCTACTATTCTCCCATAATTCTTAAAAATTTTGCGATAATATCCTGTCAACTCGAGAAATTCTCGCAGATGTTTTATGGATGTGGGAATTTTCCATTCTTTAATGGCTTTAATTTTGTTGGGGTATACCTTAACACCTTCATGAGATAAAATATGACCTGTATATTCCACCTCTTATACTCTAAAGAAATGTTTGGAGCTTTTTGCATATAGTTATTTCTCCTCCAATAGTTTGAGCACCCTGTGAACATGTTGAACATGATCATTCCAAGACTTGTTGTATATCAGTATATCATCAAAAAATACTAACACAAATTTTCTAAGCAAGCATTTGAAAATGGAATTCATCAAACCTTGAAATGTAGAAGTGCATTGGTAAGGCCAAAAGGCATGACCAAAAATTCATAATGATCCTCATGAGTTCTAAATGTTGTTTTCAGAATGTCTTCAGTATTCATTCTATTTTGATGATATCCTAAACAAAGATCAAACTTGGTTAGGTAAATTGATCCATGCAATTCATCCAATATGTTAGCACCTAAATCTGCTTCAGGCTGAAAGAAGGCAAAATTTAGGGTAACCACAAACCACGCTTAGTCTGGTAGCTAGCCCTACCAGAACAGGAGAGGGCTCTCTCCGAGTCACACTCAGTGAAAATATGAACGAAAAGGCCTGAGATGACTTTCAGTGAACTATTTATCTTAGGCTGGTAAGTGAAAACGGATAAAAGGAGTGATTTTTATGAATGACTGTGTTTCTGGGATGTTATGGGACCACTGGACCTCAATGAACAGAGAACTTAATACAAAGGCACATATTATTTCGTGAGGCAAGGTAGGCGGAAAGCCTAGCAATTTTAATTAAGATAATGCGGAATGGAGAGATTTATTAAGAGAGTGAAAAGGGCATGGACAACATGAATCCTTTTCAACAGAATAATGAACACTGAACATGAAATTTTCCCATAGGCAGAGCAATAAAATTGAATTCTACCTTAGCTAACTTAGAAAATTTCAATGAAAATGAATCTGAAATGAGCTATGAAACATAACAAGATACATATGAAACATAAGAGACACATTTGTTACACTCACAACCACATGAATCTCATGAAACAGAGCCATTGCCTTTCATTAATCCTCTGTAAAAAATATACAATGCAGAAATAGAGTTTCTTTCCCACAGTCTCCCAGAAGTTACAAGCCAACCAACCGTTTGCAAATGGTTTACATACAATACATAGAAAGTTCTATGAAGAGATAGAATGCCCAAGGGTTGGGGAGTTACTCGAATCATTACAAACTGAAGGTGGAGAGCCAAACAACATCTACAGGTGCAGCGCCACAAACATGACAAATGGCTTGGGTGGCCCTTTGCCTTACTTTGCCACTTGGATAACTGACCATATGGAGAGAAAATACTTATAAAACCGCCTTAGGTGCTGAAAAACTGAAGTGCATATGAGTGGGCCCACTTACAAAAAGTCGGGAAGCAAAATTTCACAAAATGGAGGCATTCTAGCCTTTTTTCCTATATGCGCCACGCCCTTTTCCTCTATGCGTCGTGCCACTTTGAGGCCAGTTTTGAGGCACTTTCCAGTGTCCAAATTGGGCACAGGATATCTCGTTGGAAAGCCTGTCCTGTCTACTTTCCAACCCAAGTGGAATTTTTGAATTTGGAGCTCATTTTCCCTTCCAAATCTTCATTCTCCCAAGACTTCTTCCTGTGTGTCAAAATAGGGCTAGTGAGGCCATTTTTGAGTGTTTTTTGCCCTTTTGGTGGCCAAGATCTTCTCCAAATTTCCTGCTCCCAGTGCCAGTAATTTTTATTTTGCATGCTGAATTGAAAAATGCAAACCATTCCTCATTTGGAGCTCTCAATCTTACGCATCGCTCTGGTGGCGCGACGCATATAGAGAAAAAACCTGTTTTTGTGTCAAAAAATTCTCATGCGACCAAAGTTGTCCCAACTTTCTTGAAATTTGGGCTGGAGGTTCTCTGTGGAGTGCTATGACATGCCAAGGAAGCTTCAGCCAAGATTCGAAGCCGATCTTGCTCTTTTGCCTCCTTTGTTGCTTTGCTCAATTTTGCCTTTAAATTCCTTATTCGTGCATTGCAAACATGATTGCGTGCCCAATAATGGTTTTTCATGTGCCTGAGCATGTACTTGTCCCTATTTTGCTTTCACCAATCACTGTGTGTCTCCATCTCATACTCAGATGAATGTTGTGAATCCATGGCTGTTGTGTATACTATACCTAGGCTGCCCTTTGATGATGGTGTGAGGTTGGGTGCCTTTGTGATATCTGTCACCAAGGGGAACAATGGAACAGGGATTTGTTAGGAAGGGAGTGATGAAATGGGGATAGGTTTTATAGGGAGAAATTTGTTAGAGATGTGGGAGGGGTTTGGGGTATTTTGATGGGGTAGGGTTTGGGGTTTCTATTGAGCAATAGGAGGAGGGGAAAGGGAATATGAGCTTGGTAGTGTTAGGGTAGTGAAAATAGGAAAAATGGCATAGGGGAACAATGGAAAAAGATAAGGAAGGGAAAGGGGACCTTGGCATCAACAATACAATTGCACAACCCTAGCAAAATAGCCCTTTTGTGTTTCTAGCATTTGCTTTATAAGTTTTGTTGCATTTTAATCAAAGGCATAAAAATCACCATATCTTTATCAAAATTTGATGAGCAAGCCTTGATATAGAGCCTACCTATTGATTTGAGGGGTTTCATAGGCAACTTGAGGCAATTTGGCACATTCTGGGTGCTTTATCTCTGTACACCGCGCCCTGGTTATATGCGCCGCGCTCTGGTTATATGCGCCACACTCCTGTTATATGCGCCGCGCTCCTTCTCCTGTGCGTCGTTATTTTTCCGGAAGACTTTTGGAGGCCTTCCTGGTGTCAAAATTGGGTGTAGGATAGCTCGTTCGAAATGTCCTTGAGTCTATTATCCAACCCAACTATAATTTTTCAATTTGGAGATCATTTTCCCTATCAAAAATCAAATCTCCCAAGACTGGTCAAAATGTGCCAAATGAGGCTGCCTCAATGCAGAGTGCTGTTGCAGTCAACTTTTACAGGTGTTGCTCAACTCCAAATTGAGCTCATGATGGCTCATTGGAAATCTATTTCTGTCTAGTTATGATTTGACTCATAAAGCAAGTCATTTGACCAACCAAGCTAGGAGAAAACGGGATTTTCCCAAGGTCACTTCAGAGGTGCATCAATTCTCCCGAGGCGATTGTATTTTTGAAATTTCTCTAAAACCATGACACCTGTGTAAAAATTGAAGGAGGGTTTTCTTCCTTGGCCTGTTTTTGACAAAAACCTCTCTCGGTTTTCAAAAATTCATCTTTTATTGCTTAGAAACATCATTTGAGTGAAAACTACCCCGATGTGTGGAACAAGAGGTTTGTCGAAATGAAGCGAAATGAAGGGGATAGGGAGCTTGTAAATTCTTTAGGAAATGTTTGGAAGTAGGGAGGGATGTTGGAAAGTAGGGGAAAATGGAATCTCAGAAATTGAGTGAGGGGAAGGGCTCCAAAAAGGCAAAACACAGGTCCAACCTAGAAAATTGCCAAGTTGTAGCAAGAAACTAGGGTTTGTGCAAAAATGAGGAATTGTGGGATCTCAGTGATGGGAAGTGTTTGATAGGGTATTTTAAGGATAGGGGAAGGTGTATGAAAATCAGGATACAAGTTTGCCGATGATTTGACCGTCCAAGAGAAATTGCCTTCAAAACCCTAGGAGAGGGAAATGAACCTTGCCTAGGGGCAACTGAAGCATGAACAAGGTGTAAAATGACCCAGTGGAACTTGACATGATAATGAAAACCCTCTGAATGATGGTACATTCAGCTGAATGGTGACATGGACCGACATGTGGACAACTTTGGAAGGAGTACAAGCAAACCCTAGACCTAATGCCTAGTGACCAAATTTTGCTTGAAGACTCACCGAAATGACAAAATTTGACCTTGACACCTTAAAATGACTTGTGTAAGAGCATGTTTGATCACTGGAGGAAGGCTGCAAATATGACACTAACACAATAATTCATCAATGACAGGAATGGGAAATTTATTTTAATAGTAAGTTTGTTCAGCTCCCTATAATCCGGACACATGCGCCATGATCCATCCTTCTTGTGCACCAATACTACTAGAGTAGAGAAATAACTTTGACTAGGTTGAATTATACTAGCTTCTAGCATTTTTTCAACCATACATTCACTTTCACTCTTTTGGGCATAGGGATATCTGTAAGGCCTGATGTTTGGAGGAACACTTCCTGGAATCAAATGAATAGCATGATCATGATCACGAATAGGTGGGAGGCCTTTGGGAGTCTCAAATAC
>APFE031267734.1:0-35764 GCA_000404065.3 Pinus taeda
TTTTGATGTTTGGAAATAATTCGAATATGGAAAAGCTCATGTCTTTTTCTCTCATTTTCTTCATCAATAGTAGATTGTGTAGAATTACTAGTAGATGCTTCAGAATTCTTACCTTTTATACCTATGGCTGCAATGGTTGTTTCATCTCCTAATTCCAACCCCAAATCTTTCTAAATAGCTGTAGCAGTCTTCTTATTTTTGCCCTTGAGCTTCTTAGGTCTCAACTCCGGATGCAGAATCCAACAGTGCTCATCATCATGCCCATTCTTTTTATGGTGAGTGCATGAAGCCTTGCTTTTCTGTGTAGTGTTGGCCTTCCTTGCTTTCCATTTCTATTTTATTTTCTCCTTATTATTGCTTTTAGTGTTTTGGGATGATCCCCCAACTTCTAGGTTTCCATTCTTTCCTCTAGCTTCTAGATGAGTAGCTTGCATATATACCTCATCTATACTAGTGGGATTAAACATGAGGATAGTGTGCCTGATGTAGCTGTGTAGACCACCAATGTACTTCAATAGAGTCTAATGAGATTCCTAGAATCAATGCTCTCTTCCTAATTCTTGAGTGTAACCTTGTAGACTTTTCCCTTTCAATTGTCGAAGAGTTTGCTAGCTCATCATGGCTTGCTGCATGTAGGCCAGTGGATAGAACTGCTTTTTGATTGCAGAAACAAATTCACTCCAGACAGAAATAGTCTTACCATGTCTCTTCATGTCAGCTTGGGTCCTGCCTTCCCACCAAACCAAGGTAGTGCCTCCAAGGCGTAGGCTGGCCAGCTGAATCTTGCTCTTATTTCAATCAATACTTTGCACTCTGCAATAAACATTAATTTGTCTGATCCAATTGTCCAACTTTTCTGCATTCAACTCTCCATCATATATTGGTACATCAAATTTAACATCTAGTTTAATCAAAGATGTCTTCTTTGTATGTTCAAGGCTACTAGGAGGTGTGAGGAAGCTTTCTTCTTTCCCTTTGCCTTTTGAGTGGTCATGAAGGAGAGACTCTTCTTCTCCCTTATCTTGTTTGGAGCCTGATGAATCTTCATCCTTGTGATTTCTAAAATCCTTATACATTTCCTCTACCATGGACCTTATGGCTAAGAAACTATCTATGAATTGAGGGATTGACCCCACAGAACCTTCCTCTGACATTGTCTTCTGAGGATAGACTCTCCCAATTTCAGGATTAGTTTCGACCAACTCTCCTCCTAATTTGAACTTTGATCTAGTTAGCATTCAACAACTAAATCCAACACAAGATTGTCTAACCTTAACAGCCTATAGCTCTGATACCACTTGATCTGAATATCACTTGTGAGTGATCTCAGTTAATTAATTAATGAAGGTATTACAGACTCATGTGCTGGTGTGTGTCTATGTTATCTTAGGCAATGGATTGATAAGATTGCAAAATACACAGACACTGGAAAACAGTAAGAGAAACACAGTACACAAATGCAAAACACAATAAATTAATAAGGAGTTCACCCAATCCTCCTGGGCTATGTCTCCGGTCCAACTTTTAGTGGCGGCTTTTCCTTATTGTGTCTTTAAGTATACTTTTACAATGAGGAACTCAATTTGAGTCTCCTGTACAGATGATGCTTAACAGGGTGGTTCTTGGATTCCCCAAGCCACTAGAGTGCACAGACTCCCCCTTACTAAGTCTTGACCTCAACTGGTCTTAATAGAATGAGTCCAATTTGGTACTCAATTCCCAACATATATCCTCTCAGGGATTTCTTGAACCTCTCAAGCCTGGTTCTATCTGCTTGATGTTGCTTTAGCTCTATAGGTCAGCTCGCTTATCTCACTGTCTCCTTCTTCCTTTTTCTTGTTCTTTGTCTGTTCATGGCTTAAAGCCAATACGTCCTTAACTGTTCGCTTCCTCTTCTGCCTCTTCGGTTAGCTTGCCTCAGTCCACTTGGAGTTCCCTACTTCTACATCATCGCCACTCTGTAACGTCTCACAGGGAGGTGGCCACTTGTCCTCTCACGAATTGAGCACCAGCTCTTCCTCAAGTGGTTCATTATTTCGGTTACTTTGTGAAATGATTCATCCACTAGCTCTATGGTCAAATTGAACTTCAAACCTTTATGCATCATAGCTTATTTCTCCCTCCAAATCTGATCTCCCATCAGGTGCAATCTCTGCCGTTAGATTTGAGGCCTCCAGATCCTACGGTTATCGCTCTTATCGCATGGATGACTTACTTGGACGTTAGCTCGTGATGAGAGTAGTTTTCTCTGTCATCCACCCAACACATGTCATTTAACGTATGGAATCGTTAGGTCTTCGGCCAAACCCGCTGACCGCCCAAAATGCTTCCGATATTCCACCGGTTTTGGAGCGCGGGACTCGCCTGTCATTTCAGTGCTTTTTCCATGGTTTTCTAGTTTTCCTTATGACCGTGCGCTCGGGGCTTTTCCTTCTCGAGAGGTTTTGCCCAAAAAAGCGCGATTGCACTAATTGCGCATCAGAAATAACCTCCATTTTCTGATCTGGACTTCCCAACTGCCATTTTTGCGCCATGCACAGTCCCCATGGGCCAATGGTCAGCGCGCTTTGACTGAAGATCCTTTTTTCTCTATGATGGCTACAAATTACCATTATCCAGAGGTTATTTCCTGATAGCTCGTTGTTCACAAGGTTTTTGAAGTCTATCATGATTTGATACAGTCATAGAACTCTGATAATTTTCATGGATCCAATTCAGATCATTTACCCCATCAAATTCACCTCTCTTTGTTAAGATATTATTTATGTTTGAAGAAAAGCACGTGGGAAATTTAATTCTTTGAAAGAAATTTTTCATATCATCACTTTTCTTCTTTATTAATAACCATGGAAGGTTTTTTCAGTCTCCATCACTATTTAACTGTATCCCACTTTTTGTTGCATCATTACCTTCCATAATGTCAATATTAGGTACTCATAGTAGGGAAGCCTCATGAATTGAGCAGGATAATATTTCTTTCCTCATGAAATCCCATCATGTCCTTCACGATGATTTCTATTAAATTCCAGCTTACATAAGTGAGGTGTAATTCTTCATGGTTTTAATCCAATATCTTCTTTGCCATTGAAAAGATCATTTTTAGTAGCCCAATACCTATGGTTCTTAGAGAGGAAGTTCCTATACACATCAAACACCTCCTTTCCTAAACTTGTTGAACGACAAGATTTCATCTTAGGACCGCAAACTAGACATGCAAATTTATCCTTTGTTTGAAGGATTTCAAGAGATGGATTAATGTCAATTATAAATGAAGGGTTTATTTAAAAAACATGCATGATATGATGTAATTGAAATAATTATATACTATTAATGTAAAAAATCCTGTAGATTCACAAGCTCATGCAATTTACTAAAGCATAGGACAAGAACCTACTTCTACTTTCAACCAGCGGAAGCCAATAGATCAATGAAAATAATAATAGCAAGAGGAAGATAAATCAATGGGACATAACACAGTATCCGGGGAAAGCCACACTCAAAACCCCACTATATGTATTTCATATATTAGAAATCCAAGATGATAATACAGTTCTTGTTCTCACAAGAACAATCCCAACACTCAGTATGATCAATCTCCCAACTCACAAGCAAGCTCAAGCCAAGCCTTAGCCTCTTTTGCTACTCTCCAAGCCGTTATTTCCTTGCACAGCTCCTATGGCTGAATAGCCCATATGAATGGGAATCCATTGCATCCAAAAGTGCACAATCCACACTAGGTTCAGTTCCTAATTGCATGCATGATCTATACAAATCAGTAAATCATACAACTTATAGTACAATGTCCCTGCACTTTAGTCTTAAATGGATCTTTCCTAGAAGCGACATGCATGAGTTTCTGATGAGGGAGTCTTCAGTTAACTGGAGTAGCACTAGTGAATTCATCAGTGCACCAATTGACTGTTAACTCTCTGTTAGTTCCACAAATAGTTTGGAACTAATTTAACTGAACTTAACTCAGTCAACTGAGTTATCTAACTACAACTCACAATTAAACTCATACTAGACCCCTAAAACATAGGGAGAACATATACATGACTTCAGAAAGACTTCCAACTCAAAATTCCTAAGCTAATTAAACTTAGTTAACTATTTACAAGTTGTTAAGAGAAAATAATTTGATTTTAATTATTAGTTTAATTCAAGGACAAATTAAAATATAATTTATGGATTCTATTTTTAACATTCCTTGTTGCTATTTTCAATACTTCCTCTCAACAAGAAAGGAATTCAACTCGATCTCGATCCTAAATCTTTGGAATGTTTTGCATGCAACACTTCTCTCTAGTTTTGTTGCTACAACAACTCCAGAAACAAAAAAACATAAAACATGAATTAGTATGATGCATCTCTCATCAAAGTATCTGAGTATTATTGCCTCTGTCTACTGAAAACTTTGCACTTTTGTTGACTCTGCCTTTCTGCATTGTTGTCAACCCTTATCTGCGCTCTTCAATATATAACTGCTCTAGCCTCTGTCACTCTTATCTCTGACTACATCAATCCCATTGATTCCTCTCGTTGCTATGTACTTTGGGCTCCCGTAGAAAGGTACGATCCATGCAATAAAACCTCTTAATGGACCTCGCCCAATTTCAGCCCTCTTGGGACTATCACTTTACATCACCCCACCTCACACCTAGAGGTATGGCTGCATGTGCTCCCTTTGCGCACTTGACTTGAAATTCCTCCCTACTAGAAGTCACTGCATGAGTGGATACTTCCACTAAGGCTCCTCTCTACTTCTCCAATTGTGTCTAATCCACAATTGTTTGAGACTGCTTCTAAGACTGCTTCTTCTCTACTTGAGTGGATCTCTCCACCCGGTCTCCTCTCAAGTTCTCTAGTTGTGGCTGCTCCACAACTTCTTAAAGCTGCTTCTGAGGCTTCTTCTGGGGTTGCATGTTGAGAGGTAATTTACTCTCCCTCTCAACCATCAAGTCTCTAACCTTTTCCTTGATCCTCAAGGCTTCTCATGCATCTTGAACCTCAAGAGAATATAGGTTCTTGATCCATGAACCGATCTATCTAAGGAAAACCTCTCCCTTACTAAAAACCAAATCATAGCCACAGTCTTCCAATATTGTGACTGAAACAAGATTATTCTTTAGTCCTGGAACATACATCACATCTGTGATCCTGAGAGGGGAGCTAAACTCCCTCTAAAAGGTAACCATACTGATCCTGGTAGCTCTATACCTCTCGTCATCTCCAAACTCTATACCCTTCTTAAGGTCTTTCTCCTCAAAATCACTAGAGAGATCTCTATTCCTTTTCATATGGAATGAGGCACCACTATCAAGATGCCAAATGCCCCCCATGACAGTGTTAGCCATACATGCAATGAGAGTGAATGAAGTTCAAATTGTGAAGCTGGAGCTTCACCTGCTGTTGCTATTGTTGGCTACTTCTTGCTAGCTTTCTTCTGTGGGCAGTTCTTGGCATAGTGCTCGTGCTCGTGACAGTGAAAACACTTGCCTTTCGTCAAGTCCATCTTATTTCCACCTTGCTCGCCTTGGGACTACTTTACCTTGGCCATCTTTGCCTTACTTTCTAAGGAAAATCCTATTCTACTTCCTTGGAAGAGGTCCCATCTCTAGTGTTCCTCTTGATCTCCTCTCACATCAAATTCGACCATGGTCATTCCCAATTTGGCAACTTCTCCCGAACATTGAAAAAGTCTTGATAACTATTCCTACTCTTTGGAATTCCTAGAAGAGCAAGACTAACCATATCATCCTCGACAACCATGATTCCAACAATTCCAAGTTCATCATGACATTGAGTGAACTTGGTCAAGTAATTTTGAATTGAGTCGCTTGCCTCCATCTTCATTTTTCTAAGTTTATCTTTCAGTGCCAACTTCCTATGGTCACTGCTATTCTATAAAAGGTACTTCAATGCTTTCAACATAGAATGTGGAGTTTCCATCCCATGGATACTCGAGAGAATGTTGTTTCGAACTCCCTCAAGGATTATCTGCCTCGCCCTTGCCACACACTTCTTCCATTCGGTCAGATTCTAAGCATTCGATGTTGATGGCTTAGGAATATCCTGATTGATCAATTCCTTTAAGCCATTGTCTTCCAACACAACCTCCATCCTGTCCTTCTAGGCTATATAATTTGAGTTTCCATCCAAGGCATACGCGACCTGCAAATTGTAGAACACCATCTACCGATCATGAAGTATGTATTGCAAATTTGAATTTCACTTGTAACCCAAAACTCAAAACTTTGAAATCTCCACTAGTATATTGTTCTCAGCTTTGATACCATGTATAAAATCCTATAGATTCACAAGCTCATTCAATTAACTAAAGCAGAGGATAATAATCTACTTCTACTTTCAACCAGCGGAAGCCAATAGAACTTAAAACCCCACTATTTGTATTGCATATATCAGAAATCCAAGATGATAATACAATTCTTGTTCTCACAAGAACAATCCCAACACTTAGTATGATCAATCTCCCAGCTCACAAGCAAGCTCAAGCCAAACCTTAGCCTCTTATGTTCTCTCAAAGCCCCTATTTTCTTGTACAATTCCTATGGTTGAATAGCCCATATTAATGGGAATCCAGTGCATCCAAAACTGCGCAATCCACACTAGGTTCAGTTCCTGATTGCATGCATGATCTATAAAACTCAGTAAATCATACAAGTGATAGTACATTGTCCCTACACTCTAGTCTCAATAGGGCCTTTCTCAGAATCGACATGTATGAGTTTATAATGAGGGAATCTTCAGTTAACTGGAGTAGCACTAGTGAATGCATTAGTGCACCAACTAACTGTTAACTCTCTATTAGTTCCACAAATAGTTTGGAACTAATTTAACTGAACTTAAATTAACTCAGTCAACTGATTTATCTAATTACAACTCATAATTAAACTCATACTAGACCTCTAAAACCAAGGGAGAACAGATACATGAATTCAGAAAGACTTCCAACTCGAAATTCCTAAGTTAATTAAACTTAATTAACTATTTACAAGTTGTTATGAGAAAATAATTCGATTTTAATTCTTAGTTTAATTCCAGGACAAATTAAACTGGAATTTCTGGATTCTATTTTTAACATTTCTTGTTGTTGTTTTCAACAATTAAAGTGCAATGAAATGTTACATACCCAAAAAATGTTTTAGTCTTGGGGTATAAGGAATTGTCCATACAAGTATTATGTGGAATTGAAATTAACTATATCGTATTGGTTTACAGATGTCATACACAATGATGTTTTCCTATAACCTCATGAACTCGTTGATAAAAGGCTTGATATATACATTCATATCTTTAACTTGGTATTTACCTAATTATTTGAAACTACACATAATTACTACTATTCTATGTACATATAAGTAAATAAATAAATGTAACATATTATGCAAAAATAATACAAATGCAAATGTTACAATATTCGAAAAATTAATGTAAACAAATACCTGGAACAATCATTGTCAACATAATGTTCACCCTCTTTATTGACATCCAAGTAGGAAGGTTATTGTTGATAACAAAAATTTGCCACATTGAGTAATTAGACCTCATCTCTCCAAATGGATTAGCAATGTCAGCTTCCAATGAAAGTATAACACTATCATCATTAAAATACGTCCATTTTTCTTAAGTTTCCCTAAATGCATAACCATCTACCGACATTCAAAGAAAACCATCTCCACTTCTCTTTTGTGCATGCTAATCAATAAACTGTGCTATTCTTTCACACTTGAACAATCACTACAAACATGGAATTCTGGGAATATAATGAAGGACCTTTTGAGGCACTCTTTTTGTTAGTTGATTACTTTGATATCTACTGCTCTAACATTGTGGGAGATTTGTTTTCGATGCAAGTTTTCCATAATATATAATATTATCATTAGGACATGCATCTATAGCTTGAGACTCCATTCCATGCATCTATAGCTTGCTACCCCATTCCAATTTTTTTCATAATGGTATATAAATCTTGGTATGAGCAAGGTAACTTATTTAACGTTGCTAACATAAATTCACCTAATAATCTATTACAACATAAAAAATTGGTAGTTAGAGTAAAGAATATTAATCATAAATATTTCATTCTTATTTTACACATTAATTAACACTAAAAAAAGGGAAAAAAGCAACCTTTCATGTGATGAAGCATATTACATTAATATACCTTAGGATCTATGTTATACAAGCATTTTACAAACTATTCAAAACCTTTAAGTTCACCAATAGTAATGTATCAGAGAGAATATTTGCTCTTGAGCCTTCATAAAGTGGTGCCTTTGCCTTCTCTAACATAAGTGCATCTCAAATATTATCATCGTTCTCAACACCAAACAAGTTGGATCAATTTATTTGTCCCATCATCTTGACTATGTTATTATTTTCATATTCTTCCATATGTTCGTTATCTTGATCTTCAATATTTTCTCCATGTTCCTCAACTTGTACAACATCATCTCTAATAGTACTACTTGGAGCATTCAGATCATAGTACCTAGGGGCACCTTGAATTTATAATTACAAACAATCACGTGAAATTAGTCTCTAGAAAAAAATGTTATAACAATATTATTTTTTACAAATATGATTAATATAAAGAAAATATATATAATGATTTGAAAATAGCATACCGCTAGACGATATTTATTCCTCCCTTCTATGTTCCCATTCTTCCTATAATTTATATCAATTGTATCATATGAAATTCTTTTGCAGATGTGTGCACCCACAAAGAGTGCTAGGGAAATAAAATTTCACATCATCAACCCCTCGCTAATTAGTTCCCCATCTATTTTTTTTTTTACATCATAAAACTAGGTGGCCTTGTAACTAGATCTAATATTATATTTTTGTAATGCAATTATTATATAACACACAATTTGTGTTTCTCTCACAAAAAAAAACTTATAAAATTTTAGAATTATTGTACTTATAGAAAATATTTCGCAACATCTCTTACATGCGAGATATTTATATATTTATTTATTGTTGGAATTCTGATGTTCATTGACTAGTGAAAGTCAAAGATGTATAGTCAAACGAATAGTCCCATAACCATCACATTGCTTGCATCAGAATACATATGCCATATACATCTGGCATCAAAATAATGATTCCATATGATCTTTCATCGAAATACTAATGAACACGAGTACTTTACACAAAAAATAAAAATATATATATATTTTTATTTATTTATTTATTTTATTTTATTTTATGTTATAATTTGCAATAGTACGGTCCATACCGTCGGACTATGTCATCAGAAATTATCCATATATTTAGTAGTGTTTAGTTCAACAAGAGATACACCTAATTTTTCATTCAAATTCAAAGGTCAAAATGAACAACAATACAAATTTGGTCAAACCTAGTCAAACTTCCTTCTTGTCAAGTCTCCAATTTGTCCAACAAACTTGGCCCTACTTGATCTGCCTAGGTCAAAATTTGACCCTCTTCTATACCCATAATTTCCCAGAAACTAGGCCTTGCTACCCATAAAATTTAGACCCGTTGCTTTTCAAACCACATGTGTGAAGCTATAAAAGGCCGGTTTCACACGTGCAAGATACAAAGTGAGAAGGCTAGATATGTCTTTGTCCTTCTTCATCCTTTTTCATGATAGTTTCCTTCTTCTCCTTTGCTTGAATGCCCAAAAGATATATTTTCTTGGGAGATCTGAATTATTACTTATGGAGAAGTAAGAGTGGAGTATATATAGAGTTTTGGATGGTTGAATGGGTGCCACTTCAGCTGGGGCGAACTCGACTTGAAGGAGGGCTGACTTGACAACTTTAGAGCCAAAAATTCAAAATTCAAAATTTTCTCTTTTGAAACTGACATGGAGAACATGTCTAATATTAATCATTACATATATTTCAAGGGCTAAAATATTGATTATGAATACCTACCATAGCTACAAAATTCAACACCCCCTCTTAGCTAGGGAAGTATTCATAATGACTATTTAGATGTTCTCTTGTTGACAAATTTCTCTAAGAAGGTTAAAACAAATCATCATCGATATCAACATCATCTGATCACCATAATCCTGGTCAACAACTCTAACCCATGGTAAATCAACAACATCAACTAGTTACCATAATTCTAGTTAGCAGCTCTAACCCATGCTACATCATTAGCATCAACGAGTCACCATAATTATGGTCAATGCCTCTAAACCATGGTATATAGAGTAGTCCTAGTTGATCATAATATTGGTCAATCTCTTTGACCCATGGTGAAACCCTAGGGACACAATCAATCCATTTGAGTAATCCTTGTCCCAAATTTGAAGGCTTCACTCTACATGAGTAATTCTAGGCCATGATGCTAAATGTGCTCAATCAACCTATCTGGAGAGTAATTTTGAGCCTTATGGTGAGAGACACGCATTCAACTCTATGGTTGAGTAATTCTAGGCCTCTATGGCTATTCTTCCTAATTCTGGTCAACATACCTGACTTAGGAAGAATGATTGTCCTCTACCAGACAATTCTCCCTAATCCTTGTCAACATACTTGACCCAGGGATAATGACTATCCCTAATGCTATCACATCAACACTCCCTCTCACTAAAGGAGACATTATAAATAAGTCAAATCTTTTTCCTGAAAAATACAAAATTTAATTTGGACAGAGACTTTTTGAGAATATCATATATATACTGATCAATAGAGATATACTAGAGCCTCACTGATCCTTTCTGCACCATGTCACAAATATAGTGGTACTTGATCTCAATGTTCTTCTACCTATCATGGAAAAATGGATTATCTGAAAGCTTCACACAAATTTAACTATCACAATATACCACCATCAGTTCCAACACCTAATCAGATAGGTCAGTGAGTATCTTCCAAAGCCACACTACATCACAACTCATTAAATTGACTTCATTGTAATTTCCCTTAGCAGTGTTGAGTGCAACAAATGTCTACTTCCTACTCATCCAAGAAATCATAGCAGAGCCCAAATTGAAGCAACCTTCGAATGTACTCTTCTCGCTTTTTGCACTCCTTTTCCAATCATAGTTTGTATATCCCTATAACTGTATGTCATTGTTTGAGACATATCTCAAGCTATAATTAATAGTACCATGTAGATATCCCAATACATGATTTGCTACAATCTAATGATCATGTCTTGTTTATACCTAGAACTCGCTCAGAGTGTTCACTGCAAAGAAAATATATGACCTATTCTTAATGAAATACATCAAGGATCTAATCAAATTCTAGTACATGGATGAATCTACCAAATTCGACATAGATCTCTCAGTTTCCTTATATTAGTCACCGTGGGAGTTTACATATATTTACAGTCCATCATTCCAAACTTTTGAAGGATCTTGATAATATACCTTCCTTGATCAAGGAAGATTTCACTAGGCTTTTGTCATACTTCTAGTACCAAATAGTAGTGCATCAAGCCATGACACTTCATATCAAAGTTATAGGCCAATTCCATCTTACACTAAATAATGAGATGTTTTACACCTATCAGAAATAAGTCACCAACATACAATAATAAAATCACAAGTTCCTTTTTCTCAACTTTGATATATAGGTTTGGATCACCATCACTTTGGATAAACCAAGTCTTGGCAGGTAGCCATTAATTCAAGAATACTAGGCTCTCGGTGCCTTCTTAAGTCCATACAAGGCTTTCTTTAATATGCAAATGAGGCTCCTTCCTATGAACAAAAAAACCTTGAGGTTGTTCTACGTATACTTCTTCCTTAATCACACTATTGAGGAATGCAGTGTTTACATCCATTTGATGTAAATTCCAACCCATAAAATAAGTAATATAAATAATATATCTAATATTAATGTAGCTAGCATCTAGAGGAAACATCTCATTGTAATCCTCTCCCTCTTTTTGGGATAATCCTCTAGCCACAAATATCACCTTGTACTTGTCAATGCTACCATCCACTGCATGTTTAATATTTTATACTCATTTTGAGGTCACCACTAACTTCCCTTTAGGTCTTGGCACAATCTCGTATACATCATTCTTCATGATAGATTGATATTCTTCCATCATAACATCCTTCCAAACTTATTGTTTAGTTGCCCCCTCATAGTTGGAAGGTTCATAATCAATGATATTAGTCATCAGTTGATCCAGAATTATGTAGGAAAGAGACAAAATAGAGAGACAACCATAAACTAAAGGATTTAGTGGAAATAAATCTTCATTTCATTAATATCAAAGAACTAAAAGATGATTACATACAGAATGGAAATAAACTAGATCATGCGATGGTAGCTTATCTCTAAGAAGAGATATGTTGGATACATGCCTCTGAGCTATGTTACAATGACGCTGAGGGGCCTTTTTATTACTTAACAACAAATGGAAACCCTAAACAACCAAAACCCTAACCCTAGGATATGGAATGCCAAGCGTTTGTGGGCCCTATTGGGGTTAGTTGGGAATCCAACTTCCCGAGGTCATAACTTGGTCATATGATATTCATTTGGCGCATACCATACCTCATTAGAAATGTTTCTTCGAGTACTGCAATATTTTTGGTGGCTACAAGCCTATTGTGGACCTAAAAAAATGTTGTCTTGGGGGTCAAAACAACTTCAGAATTTTAGGACCTGAAAAACTGCTAAAAATAGTAAATTTGCTATAATCAAGGACACTGATGACTAGGGCTCCAGGTGGAATAGGTGGTTGGCCACTAAATCCATCTGGACCAATCCTTCCCCCCTAGGAAGAAATGGTTCCCATTATGTGTAGAGCCTCCATGACGCGAGGACATTTTTGTTGAACATGGTCCCCGGTGAGCCACTTGCCCTGGTGAAGGAGTTGGCATGCTTTGACAACTCAATATAGATGGATCCTCTTTTAGCAAGCATTATTGATCTTTGTGTCCATCATCCTATTAGTTGTGGCCTTTTCGATACATCTTAGGTTGAGCTCTATTGGTGTTAACTTGTCAACAACATTAGATGTGTCCAATAATGGGGGAAAGTATGGCCATAGTTGGTCCACATTGAATACTAGGTGCAAGCCAAGGAAAAGTGGAATTTTTAGCTCGAAATAATTGTTCCATAAAGCCTTAGTGATGGTTTAAGGCCCATATTGGAGTGAGTGAAGCTTGCGCTGGGCCCCAGCAAGGCGCTCCTTAAGCAAATGTAACCAAACTTTTTCACCTACCTGGAACTTGTGTGGCACCCAATGTTGGTCATGACGTTGTTTGTACTTAGAATTTTCTCTGTCTAATATGTTATGGACTTGCTAGAAGATGTGTTGAATGCACTCAATGAATTTTTTAACTCTATTAACTTCATGCTACACATGAGTCGAACTTTCCCGAGTATATGCAAGTGGTATGACAACATCAACGGGACATAGTGGTTGGAATCCCAATCCTACTTGAAAGGAGTTATGGCCAATTGAGCTGAGGAGATCTCTATTGTAGTTGTGTTGGAAATAGGGTAGGCTTTCATCCTATGTGCATGGATTCTTCAAGTTGTACATGCACACGATGTGCATGATCGTCCTGTTAACGACCTTTATCTGGTCATTAGTTTGGGGTTGGAAGGTCATGGACTTAGTGAGCTTGGTATTGAAAAACGACTAGAGGATTGATCAGAATGTGCTTAGGAACCTACTATCCCAATTTAAGATAATGGATTTTGGAATCCCAAAGTGTATCCATACTCATTCAAAGAAGATTTTTCTAGTGGCTTATGTTGTGATGCTCTTCTTGCAGGATGCCAAAATGGCCATCTTAGAGAAGCTGTCGACAACCATGAAAGCACAATTGTTTCCATGCTTAGTAGAGGAAGGCTCGACATGTAATCCATGGAGATGGATTCCCAGGGCTGAATAGGATTAGGCATAGGAGTATACAAGCCTTTCTTCTTGATTGAAGGTTTGGAAATGATGTAGGAAGTACATAATCTGATGTACTTCCCAACATAAGTACTTCTACAACATTGACACTATCTTCTCTACCCCAAAATTTCCAGTGACCCAACTATAGTGCACCTCCCAAATCATCTTGCCATGCTCGCTTGAAGGAACACAAAGGTGTACCAGATGGCATAATAGTGTGTACTGGAGGTGAAAGTATGGAACTTTCTTACCTTCCAAGAGAATTTGATATGTGGTGCTGAATTCTAGATCACTCTCGTAAATATGCAGCGATCCTAAAATATCATGTCCACAAGAGTCGAGCGCAATGGTCATCACCATAACCGATGATTAGCTTAGGTAGTCTGCAGCATTATTAGTGCTACCCTTCTTGTAGTTATTGTTCAAATGGAACTATTGCAGATATGTGGACCATTTCTGATGGTGATCATTTTGCAACTTTCCTTGTGTCTATAGGAACTGCAGGGGTTAGTGGCATGTGTGGATGACTATTTCCTTCCCCATAATATAATGTTTCCATTGTTGGAAAAACTGCACAACGGAATACATCTATTTTTCACAAGTGGGATACTTTCAGATTGTATATAAAAGTGTCTCACTGTGATATGCCACAAAATTCCCCTGCTGGGTAAGAATTGCACCAACAACATAGTCGAAGGCATCTATCTCAATTTCATATGGTTGTTGTAGTTCTAGTAATGTGAGCACTGGTGTATAGCAGAGGCAATGTTTCAACTCAGAAAACACCTTCTATTGGGATTCAAACCAAAAGAAATTTTACTTTTTCTCCACCTTGGTGACTTGACTAAAAGGCCAAGTAATATGAGAGAATCCCAATATGAACCTGCAATAAAAATTCACAAGACCCAAAATTTGTGGAGCTATGTTAGAGTGGTTGGGCTTAGCCAATCCTGAATAACTTGTATCTTGATTGGGTCCACGTGTACACCCCACTCATCAATGATGTACCCCAGATATTGAACCTAGGTCATACCAAAAGTGCATTTTTCCAAATTGGTACACAATTTGTGTTGTCACGTGGTTTCAAGGATTTGTCGAATATGGCATATGTGCTCTTCCCAAATATGGATGAAGATCATGATGTCGTCTAGATATAATACCACAAACAAGTTGTTTAAGGGACGAAATATGTCGTCCATAAGCTGTATGAAAGTTGTGGGGAATTCATCAACCCGAAATCCATGACCAACTATTCAAAAAGGCCCTCCTTAGATTTGAAGACAGTTTTCCACACATTGAAGGTTTTGATTGGTACCTGGTGATAACCAAACTTTAAGTCAATCTTTCTAAAATATTTAGCCCCCTTTAGTTGGTCTAGAAGGTCATAAATCTATAGTATTGGATACCTATTCCAGAAAATGATCTTATTCAATGCATGATAGTCAATATAGAGCCTACAAGTTCCATCCTTGTTCTTTACCAACATGATTAGGCTCCCACAAGGTGATGAACTTGGCTTGATGTGCCCTTTCTGTAACAGCTCTTGAATATGTCTCTTGATTTGATCTTTCTCTAGAGAAAACATCGGTATATTGGTCCATTAGGTAGCAGCGTGCCCAGGTTAGATCGATGGAGTACTTGACCTGATAGTGTAGGGGTACCCCTATGGGTGAGGTGTGGATGTCCCTATACTCCTCCATGAGCTTGTTCACCTACTACTACCATGCGGAGGAGCCCTATGTGGAGGGTGTGGATGTGGGCACAATCTTCCTCTTGCTCTAAGGGTGAATCATAAGGAAGAAAAATTCTTGGTTTAGGAAATGATCTTACTGCATTTTTTAGCATAGATCAAAGAAAATGTGACAGGCGACGCTACCTATGGTATGATGTATGATTTATGACCCAAAGTAATAAAAACTTAACGAGGTCTAGATTCATATATAGCATGACACTTCCATAGGTATGGCTGACCCAATAAAATATCACAGAGTTATAGAGGGGAAACATTACACCATACCTCGTTAGCAAAGGGATTGATGCTATAGGGTAGGTGGCACTACTGGCTAACATGAAGATATTACCCTTGGTGGAGCCACCTGATGGTGTACAACTGTGGGTGTGGTGTCAATGGTAGCTTCAATATCTTAACGACCTCAGATGAGATCAGGTTCTTCTGGCTCCTGCTGTCAACGATGAACTGCACCAATGAACCCTTTACCCACATTTGTGAGTGGAAGAGGTGCTTCCCCTCCTTCGGATCCTCAAGTTCCACCTTTTGGAGTTTGGTGGTGGCTACCATTGTAGTGGGTTTGACATCAATCATATGATCTCCCTTGTTAGTTCCCTTGTTAGGTTGCATCTCAAAATTAGAGCATGCATCCATCTCTGAGTCTTTGAGCTCGGACACTAGTGCCTACTTCACACGTCATTAGTTTGTGTTGTGAGTGGTAGTTTTATGGAACTCACATCACTTGTCAGTTTATTTCTTCGCCTTCCCATTATTCTTGGCTTGTGGCTTCGAGGAATTTTCTTGGGGGATCATGGCCTGGCTCTGCCCTTTTCTCTATGGCTTGGTGTTGGGAACAGGTTCCCCCAAGAGCCAGTTTTGCGATAGAAGGCCCAAATTTTGTAATAGAGATGTGAAGCCTCCACATTTGTGGTCACAAAGCACGAAGAGGTCAAAGGGTTGTCTGCCCTTGTTTTGTGAAGTCTCATGTTGGCTGTAAAGATCTACCCATGGTTCGCAGACCATGGGATTGTAGAAAAAGGGAGTCTTAGAAGATTATAAGAGAGTAGTAATGGCAAGAAGGATTTTGGGTAAGAAGTTCCAAGTGTTCTCGAGTCTTAGCATAGGTATAGGATCTGCAGCTTAGTGTGCAGAGGTCTAGGGTGGAAGTCCGCAACTAAGTGTGTGGGCCCCTGCAGCTGTGTGCGTAGGGTGGATAGAGTCTATACTGAACTTGAGATATCAATAAAGAGAAGTATTCTACAATCACTGCGTATTTTGTCTCTATTTAATGCATCTAATTATATTCTGTTATGATATGGGTTTACATTATAATGCTTATTTGATAAGTGAATGTATTTGATTATATCTCTTAATTTAATGCAAGCAAGAATATAGGTTTACATGAAGATAAATGTAATTGCATGGTAGAGTAGGTAAACACTTAAGATAACTTGGAACTTATATAGTAACATAGCCACAGAGGTGCGTAAGTGCCTGGACCTCTCGTTAGGGCTGCATGAAGATTAGTCGAGTATCTTTGCGAAGGTACTGAAGGATGGAAGAGAAGGAACATCAATAAGCCCTAAAATCTTATCGATCTGCACGAAGGTAGGATCACGAAGTATGGGCTGACATCACGACCATCTCAGGGTGCAGAAACTTGGTTCTTGCATCCCCCCATACTGCTTCGGGTGAGATTTTGGTCTATGCTTCACGGGCTGATGCCGAAAGGGCCAGTAGTGTAGGGATTTGCTTGGCTGACTAATGCTGAACCTGGGTCAGGGCCCATCAAACCATCAAATGGTTCCGTTGCTAGGACTGGGATTTGCATGAGAGATGTGTGATGTCGTATCATTGGAATCCAACTAAGAAAGAAATTGAAACCTGGTTAGATAGAAAGATTTAAGAATTCGTGACTCAAGAAAACAAGTACCCACAATTGACGAAAGAATAGTGGTTGGACAGATACTTGTACACATAAATACACGAAATCTTCTTCTGTTCCTTCCCAGTTGATTTATATGAGTGGATCACAAAGTTGGAAGATGATCAAGGAAGGTGGAGGCTTGATAAGCCGATTGTTTGGACACCAGAGCTGGTAAGGAGGTTAGAAGCTTCTGAAGATAAGATCGTGTGTGCTATTGACCATTGGCTTGAACACTTCATAGGAGGATTTGTGACTGATTTCACGATCAATACCTCTATTAGTTATAGCGAAGCAGAGCACCGCTTCTTCAAAGGACCATGAGGTAAGTATTTAAAATCATTGAATACTTGGATGAAGATGCTCTTGTGTGAACAATGGGTTATGCGGTTACCTTGATGTTTGGAGCTACACGAAGTGGAAAACCTTTTAGGGATGGAGGAAGAAAAGGTCATGAGTATAGCCAACTGATCGGACCCCCTTTAAGTGACGATGAAGGAACACCACAAATTTCTCCCCTGAGTGCTAGTCAGTTGATAAGACAAGGGTTCTCGTGAATACCTACACCGTATTTGCCCTCAACACATCCCTCCACACTGCCTCCATCCTCACCTCCACCGCTCACACCATCACCCACACCACCGCCACCTCCATTGTTCAAAATGGCAAACTCCGTAAAACTACTTGTATTCAAGGGCATAGGGAATGAGGACCCGAACCAATTTTGGTTCATCATAAAGGTTGTATGGGAAGCTCAGGGCATTGCGGATGATCACATGAAGAAGGCAATGTTGGTTAATGCTTTGCAGGATAGCGTGCTAACCAGGTACATCAAGTACTCTAATGAAAACCAGGCAGCTATGCTGGCAGAGATCTAGACCGCGTTGAATAAATAATTCAGTAGGCCTAATTCTGAAGCATAGTCAATAGTGGGATTCAAGGAAATCATGATGAAACCAGGTGAGACTTGTTATCTCTCAGATTTTTCTTTTGAAGCTAATGAAGGAAGAAAATTCAAAGGTAACCACAAACCACTTTTGGAGATCAGGACCTAACCTTCCTAATGTTCAGAGAGGGCTCTCTCTTTATAATTTAACTTTGTTTTAGTTAAGATGATTTTAGGCTAGTTATTTTTTGCACTTGGGTTTTGGTTTGAATTTGTGTGGTGGGATCACTTTACTTAGATGAACATAGGTTTTCTTTTACCATTGGGCTATTGGGTCAAATGTTAGACAAACAAGATTGGATTCAGTTCTAAAAATAGTGTCTACAATGCAAGATAGATGAGTTACTGCAAATCTCAAAGGCTAAATGGTGAAATGGTTTCAAATTGGATCCAGGGAGAAATTAAGGGTTCCCTAGGCCAAAATCTGGAAGGAATGAAAGAAGTTAACTGGGATGGGAGAACAATTAGGGGTTCTCAAATCCGAGTATCAGAGGAAAACATGTAAATGACTAACTGTGCAAAACTGAGAAAACAAATTCTAAGTGATATCTCCAGTTAATTCATTCAAATTTAGAACACATTTAAGATTATGAAACACATAATAAGGTAACAAAATAAAACAAAGAAGATACTTCACTGCAAATAGCTCATCTCATGAATCCTATAGAAAAATGCTTTTATTACTTGTTCCAGTCTATTGACTTGAAAATGGTGCAATCACCCTTAGGTTTAAAGATTAAAATAACTCTAAAAATGTAAAATAATCCCTCCTAATACTTCAAATTATGAAGTATTTATACAAAAAGGAATTACAAAATATCTCAAACTGCATTGAGAACTAATATAGGAAAAATAAATATCTTCATGCAAGAAGATAGAGACAACTATTGAATTGCGACTTTCTATCCCTGTTATTTAGGTTCTGTTGGCTTTGCTGGCTGTTCAATAGTTGTCTCTATCTTCTTGGATGAAGATATTTCTTTTTCCTAGATTAGTTCTCAATGTAGCTTGAGATATTTAAGTTGGTTGGATGTTTAGTCTTCATGCTGGATGTTCTATTTTACTTTAACCTTTCATGTGATACACTTTAACCTTGTTGATGTGTCAATACCCTTTTACTGTGCTCTTTTACTTTTTACGGTACACTTACATTTTTACTGTATATTTTACTACAGTAAATCATTCAGTTTTTCCCATCTTTCCTCATCTGGTAATTGGATATTGAGCATCTTTCTGTATATTTCATATGCCTCTATATACTTGGAAAAAGTTGGCTTATTAATAAACAGGTGTTTTACCTCATGCTGGAGGTAAAAAAAGTTTTCAAATGTTTGGTATAGTACTTTGCCTATTGGTATGCCCTTCATGGATGAAGTGTTTACTTGATCTCTGGCCACTTCCTTGATCTTCTTATTGTAACCCGCATTTGTCATTAACTTTATCATTTATAACTAAGGGATTAGGTAATCCCTTTTCCTTCAAAAGTTCGAACTTAACCATGAACCTGCCAACGGCTAGTTGCACGTTTTGACACTTATCTTCTAAGTTCAACATCAAATTCCTCTTAGTGAGGACTTTTTTGACTTCCAAAATTGTACCTGTCCTGTTAGGAATCTCAAGTTCTTGCAGCTCATACTTATTCTTGGAGTTGAGGAAGTGGATGAGATTTGCAGCTTCCTCTGGCATATCTCCAAGTTCTTCCTTGACTTCTGAATGGCTTATGTAGCCTGCTTTATCAAATCAATTTGTTAAAAAATAACCAGGATGGATGGCCAAATATCATTAATAGAGTCAATGATATTGGCCCACAGTTGCTCTTTAGCCTTACCTAGAGGCTCACCCAGTGTTAGTTCTTTCTCCAAGCTTTTGATTCTTTCAGTCATCCTTGTAGCCTTATGTTGTTCTTCTCTATGCATGATTTGGGCCAATTTGTAATCTATCTCGAAGCTGGTGACTTTCTCCTTAATTATGTTCATCTCAGTGGTCTGAATGGACATTTCTTCCATTGCTTTGACCAGCTTGTTTGGTTCATCACCTATGGATCCTGTTGCTGATGTAGTAGCTAATAGTGCAGTGGCCATTGGAGTAGTGGGAGCTAAAAATGTTGCCAAAGTAGAAGGTACAACAATGGTAATTGTTGGAATGATAGTTGTAGGAGCATTATCCAGACTAGCTTGTTTGAGCTGCATCAAGCTATCCAGTTCTTTCTCCATCTTCTTCAACAGATCATTCAGTTGCAACACTAAGTCCATCATTTCCTCATGATTTGGTTGGCTTTCTAGGACTTCCTTTGTCTGTGGGTGCAGTAAATGAGGCAAGTTAAGCTATTTCTTAAGGGCTGTTATGTCCTCATTCTTCTTCTTGATTAATTTCTTTGTGGCCTTAACATCACTTGGGTCATGGCCTAGTTCAATGATCAAGTCCTCCAAGGATTTTATCCTGGTGTCTTTGTGTTGGGCATGGAATCCCCCCAAGGCATGTTTTAGGGCTTAAAGCCCAAGCTTTGAACAAGTATTTTTGTAAAATATGCATGAATTGTGCACGCGGAGCACGGACTTATGATAGAGCCACAAGGTTGTCCACCCTCATTTTGTAATGTAATGTCGGCTTAATAGACCTACCCATGGTGCACAGACCATGGAATTGTATAAATAGAGAGAGGTTCTAAGTAGAGAAGATAACCAAGATAGAATAGAAGAGCATGAGAAGTCTAATTGATTTAGTAATATTGTAAAGTGTGTCTTTGGGTCGTAGAGTAGGGGAAGGTTCTACAGTTGAGTGCACAGAGGCCATGTAGTCCACAACTGAGTGTGTGGACCCCTGCTGTTGAGTGCGCAGGGTAGTTTGAGTCTGTAACCATTGGAAGAATCAATAAAGAGAAGTTTCCCTAATTCTATGCATCTTTTCTTGTTTTATATATGATTGGGTATAATTTGCATGTATACTATTTATTTACTACACGAACTTATATGAATGTTTTGTATAACTAATTATAACATAAGACATCCAAGGAAACAAAGGTAATTAACTAGTATAGAAAGATAAGTAAGATCTTGGGCAATGGCGTAGAGCATGTCTCTAGCAGCGTGGAAGCTCCACAACCCCTGGTTAGGGTTGCGAAAAGGCAATGTATCAGGGCATTAGGAAGAGGGAAGTGCACGAAGTGACCTGTGTGCAGGGAAAAACGGTGGGACCAGGCGAACGTCTCAGACATCTCAAGGGTGTGGAAACCTGGTTCTAGCACCCTCCCATACTACTTTGGGTGATATCTCAGCTCGCGCTCTGCGAGCTGTTACCGAAAGGTCTAGTAGTACAGGGATTTGTTTGGCTAATTAACTCTGAACCCGGGTCAGGCCCCAATAGGCCAACAAATGGTTACGTTGTTGGGGCCAGGATCTACATAGAGATGTCTGATGTCGTATCACTGGAATCTGATAAAGAAAGGAATTGAAGATTGGTTGGACAGGAAGATTCATGAATTCGCGGCATAGGAAAACATGAATCCACGACTATCAAATGAAAAGTGTTTAGACTACTACTTATATACAGAGATCCACAAAATTTTCTTCACGTCCTTCCCCACTGACTCATATGAGTGGATAGTGAAGCTAGCAGATAGCCAAGGAAGGTGTAAACTCGACAAACCTATTGTGTGGACTCCAGAATTGGTGCGCAGACTAGAAGTATTAGAAGATAATATCATGTGCACTGTTAATCACTAGCTCAATCAAATCATAGGAGGATTCATCACTGAATTCATGGTAGATAGTTCAGTTAGTTATAGCGAGGCAGAACAATGCTTCCTCAAAGGACCATGAGGTAAGTACATTAAATCGTTGAACACTTGGATTAAAACGCTGCTGTGTGAAAAGCGGGTTATGCGAATAAATTGATGTTTGGGGCTACGCGAAGTGGGAGAATATAAAAAAATTATGGTAGCATATAACTAGAGACTAGCCCCTTGATTTCATCTTAGTGAGGGGGCAAGGAAGAGATCACAAAGGTCTCGCCAAGAAGTGTGATCAATCTGATAAAGCAGAGAATTCTGCGCATACCACCCCCACCCACACAACTACCAGCTTAACTGTCTTCACCCCTGTCTTCACCCATACCACCTCCACCACCACCGTGAAGCAGTATGGCAAGCACGATAAAGCTACCAATGTTCAAGGGAGTAGGGAATGAAGATCTGGATCAGTTTTGGTTCGTGATAAAAGTTGTATGGGAAGCACAGGGAGGCACAGATGAAAATATAAAGAAGGCAACGTTGGTCAGTGCTCTGCAGGATCACACGCTGACTTGGTACATTAAGCATTCCAATGACAATCTAAATGCGAGGATTGCGGATATCCAAGTTATTCTAAACAAAGAATTTAGTAGGCCAAACTTGGAGGCACAGTCGATCATTTGGTTCAACGAAATCACAATGCTACCAGGCAAGATCTCGTCGGAAGTTGATCAATGACTGAAGTGCATAATTTGTGAAGCGAACACGACGTTAACAGATGGGAAATACCATGAATGATTTGTGGCATCATTAACTCCGAATCTACGGAATGCACTGTCACAGAGGCTAAGCACTCAAATCTAAGCCTTGGAGGTCGTGATGAGATTACACGAGACCCCAATACAAGATCCCAACCTAGGAGTTTAGCAGATTCACGCGCAGTTGAAAAACTTGTGCCTAGAGATGTAGAGTTTGAAGCAAGATAGGACAACCCACCCAGAGATGTGCGATGAGGTATGGTGTGTAAAATGCAAGGGCCAGGGGCACGATAAGGACCACTACTTGGTGTTTGCAAATTACCTTATGGGAGGAGGGCTAATGCCACTAAGAACGGAGGCACAAGTAGGACCAAGCATGGCGCTTGCACTATGGTGCATGATTTGTCAGATAGGAGGAAAGCATGCTACATATAACTGCCATCTATTACAGGAGTATATGTAGAATTCACAATAGTTGTTCCGTAATTTTTGTAGATCAGTGGGACATGATGAGCACACCTGTAGAAGTTATGAGTTGATGATGGATCGAACTCCTACCTACAAAGTTCAGGTTGAAACATGGCCCCTCGATCAAAACACAGGAATGGTACGCACTGGATTTCAGGGGCGTGGACGAGGCCAAGGTGGAGAGGGACCAGGAAGAGGTCGCAGACAACTGATATGTTACAATTGTGGAGGGCCATGGCATTATGCCCGTGATTGTATGAATCTAACGTGACCATCATGCTTGTATTGCATGTTGTTTGATCATGAGATGGAGGATTGTCCCACACTAATAGAGAGGTTGCACGATAAAGGAGCACTCTAACCTCCCTCGACTCAGAACCTGCAAATGATGAGGTCTGAGCTGCGCGAGGAAGACCCTAATGTAAATATCGTGCTCTGGAGTGGAATTATGACAGGTGATGACAAAGGCAAGCAACCTAAAGAAAGTACCTGGGTTCACAAGGCTCCAACAAAGGAACCAAATTTTGATTTGGAGTGTGCTAAGGAGACCTTCATGGAAGCTAAGAGAAGCTTCGCTGATGCCTCCACTTCAAGAAGTAAAGATAGAATAGAGCCATAAATGGACCCATCGATGCTCACTACGTTCTTGGAGACATGCATGAAGCTGCTGCGTGACAATAAGGCTATAAAGGTGCTGCAAGAGCTCATAACTAGATGCACTGGGACTACACCAGGAGAACTGCGTGTAGTTCAAAAGCTCGGGAAGCACATGATGCGAATAGGAAGGGAGATGAGATTGACTGTGCAGATTGGGGAATATGAGATGGACCAAGTGATTTTGGATATAGAATCGGACGCGAATGTCCTACCAAAGCAGACATGGGAGCACATGGGCAGGCTTGTGCTGCAATGGTCTCCTATCCGACTGTGAATGGCGAACTAGCAAAATATCCTACCTATGGGGAAATTGTAGGGAATCACAATAGATATTGAAGGAGCAAGCGTGCTAGTAGATTTCAAAGTGATAGAGATTATTGATGATAACAATCCCTACCCCACGCTATTGGGAATAAATTGGGCCACTGACATGAATGGAGTGATAAATCTAAAGAAGCACAAGATTATCTTTGAGAAAAAGTCTCTGCACGTAATGGTACCTTTAGACCCTGTAGAAGGATCACACTACTTAGAGCCAATGCATGACTATGATATTGATGACAATCTGGACTGCATATACAAGATTACCACGTGGGACCAAGACTGGGTAAATCCAATCGCGGATGGCCGACTCTCATGGGAGCACGAAAGCTCCTACACATCAAATTCTGATGAAGAGATAGAATGATGGCAGAACCTGTTACATGAGGTAACCATGCTCAACTGTAACATGATGACGAGGCCATTGCACTATGTAGCAACAGAAGTAAGAGATCTACCTATGTATGACAAGTTAAGAGAGGTGGAGGACTTCCTAAAAAAATTTGAAAGAGAAGTGTTAGAACAACAACATTTTGATGCTCTGAAATGGGTACTACAAGCTACACCTGCAAGATGGTGGGGTACGAACCAAAGAAGTTTTGAGGACTGGCATGACTGTAGAAGAATGTTTCACACATGATTTGGGAAGCCTTCGATTCGATTAATAGACAATATTGTCGGATGAAACGACTCACGCACCCCACCTAGGTGGATATAGGCATATGGTGTGAAACTTGAACGAATGAACACAGTCCTAATGGTGGGAGACATGATTAGTAAGAAGGTGCGGGTAAGACAATGGCACGAACAACCCCTCTGATTAGGACCACAAAGTATGGAAAGACCAAGTGCATAGAAGGATATCCATGCAGAAGCCTTTAACAAAGTACGTGAAGTGCTAAACAAGGTCCACAATGCGAAGCAGACTGATTGGGATCTATGCGTACCAATGGTTCTATGGGCTTATAGGACTACATGCAAGAACCTGACCGCACAGACACCACCAAGGCTGGAGTATAAAGCAAACGCTATAAGCCCTGTAGTACATGAAAATCTTAGACCACGCATGATATCATTGATAGATATGACAGTTCGCGAAACCTTGGAAGAAGAAATAGAGGGAAATTCTAGGCTCCAAGAACTTGAAGAAGAAAGGGTAGGATTAAGGAGGAAAAGTGCTCTGGTAGATGCGGAAGTCAAGAAGCTGAAGGACAAGATAAAGGAATATTTTCTCGGTAAAAAGACCAGGGTGATAGGGTAGGATGTGCGTGATCACGATGATAAATTTGAGGCCTATTTCCATGAATTGATCAGTCCGATGCCTTGGCTTGGACTGCACATTACCAAGCGAATCGAACAGGGTAGCACATTGCAGATGATAAAGTGTGCGATGCCGCTTGTAACAATAAAAGGTGGGTATTTTCCAGGAAACTTGATGGGTGACATGATGAAATTGTACACAGGTGGTGCAACCACCTGACTAGCTGAGGGAAGTAGAGTCTTAGTGCTCCAGGTAGTTGAAAGGAAGCGTAGGACTATAAACTATTTTGCTTGAGAGCTGCGCACACAAGCAAAGAGTCACAAGGTCCGCGACCATGCATGGGGGGTTGCACTGTTGTGTGGGTTGGCCAGAAAGTGACCATTGAAGTCACTATTCACAATGGGATGCTCGACTTGAGACCAAATGGAGCAGGGGATAGGCATTTAAGATGCGATTTATGGGAAAGATTTGAGAAAATCTGCCACTAAGGGAGCATTAATGCACTGTATTTGGGGGGAATGGTTGAATTCAAATTCAAAAAGTGCTATAAATTACAAGGGGCTACATAGAAAACAACACTTGGTCATTTGCGAAATGAGCTATTGAGCAGAGCCTTGATTGTTTTGTGCTAAGCGTTGATTGAGCCTCTGAGTTCGCCAGTGATAGATTTCTGGACAAACACGATGGCAGCAGCTGAGGAAGTTATGGAAATAGCTGAAATGACCGCCGAAGAGGCCGTGCAAGTCCTGACTAGGGGGGATGCTTTGAAAGGCGTTGAGATCCTGAAATCACCGCGCACACCATGACCAAAGAAGGACAAAGAAGCGATGGTTCCTGTATGAGTGTCCCTACGGAACTCGCTGTGCACCAAGTTGTCATTGGAGGACAAGGGGAAAGTCATCACCATAGAGATCGATGAAGAAGAAGAAGACCTGGAGGACCTTATTATCGAAGAGGACGAGGACGAAAGCATGGAGGAGGAAATGAAGCCTGCGCACTTCCTGACAAAGTTGATCACCTATGTCCCCCTACAGAAAGGGAAGGCTAAAGTGCCCAAGGACCTTGACGAGGCCAAGAGCTTGCTCCAGACCCCACTCCTCCCAGAAAACATTATTTTTTAGGGCACGCACTTGGGACGGGTATCGAGCTTAAAATTTGAAGATTGGGACCTCATTGACCATGAGAAGTTCCCTCATCTTAAGACTGCACACCTCGTGAAGCCTAAGCAGAACACTGCGGTGGGCGTTACAGAATTAGAGCCACGAAAGTGGTTGAACGGAGTGGAAAGGGCAGGGCTAATTAACCTGCTCTAGGTGTTGCATTTTCAATGCACCCCAATAACATTTTTCGTCATCAGGCAACTGTTCTTCCTGGTGCATGGTGGGTGTTTATGGCTATAGGAGCCCATCCCCATCACGAAAGACATGATTCACTGCATTACCCAGCTGTCGTGCAAAGGAGAGGACCCTGTAGACATCTCAGAGGGGAAGAGCAGTGACTTGGCCATCAAAAAGGCCAAGAAGAAGATATACAAGCTGGTGAAGAAGAAAAGGGGCTACGCCATATCCAGCATGAACGATAAAGCAGTGAGAGTGGCGAACCAAATACTGGACGGTAAGAGCGCAAGTGCTGTGTGGATGAAGTACTCACACCGGTGGTAGCACTTGCTGAACAGTGCGTGGAGGGGGTCCAATTTAATTGGTTCGAGTTCCTCTGCAAGGAGTTCCTAGAAAATTGTTGCAAGGCCCAGGAACAAGGCAAAACATTCCACTATGCATGGCTTCTACTGTCCATAGTGCTCATGGCCGGGGAATTATGGGAGGATAGTCAATCCCCCATAATTGATAGGGATCTGCCGGAGGCTGCGAAGTATGCTTCACTCTGGGCCACAAAGGATGCAAATAGGATCTGTGACAACAAGATATTCTGGGTGTTCATGGAGATGAACCATAGAATGGGGATCAACCACAAGCTGTGGTTGTCACCCACTGTCTACAACAACCTGCAGAGTTTTGCAGAGTTTAAAGTGGAAATCCACAACATATACATCAGAGCATGCAAGGACCTAGCCAAGCAATGGAGAGAGCTACCCTTTGTAGCCACAGACGATGTAATATTCAATGTACTGGAGACATGGCCACTGGGGTGGTGCGTTCTAGACATTACAGAAATAGAGAAGTCAACAATGCAAAGGAGGAAAGAGGAGGCCAAATTGTACATGGTGCAGTTAGCAGAGTAACGAAGGAAAGAGGCTGTGGTAGCAGAAGCATAGGTGGCGTGGGATGCTACATAGAAAACAATTGAAAAGGAAAAGGCAATGGCAGCAGAAGTGCAGGTGGCGCGGGACGCTTCACAGACAGCAACTGAACAGGAAAATACTATAGCAATAACACCGCGGGAGGTAGCCACGAAGGTGCATAAGGGCCAAATGTCACCTTCGCATGGGCAGGAAGCAGAGGAAGAAGAGGGAGGCATGGACCCACAAACCGTGTCAACATAGTTGAAGCACTAGCACCTAACCGAGAATATAGGGCCACGCAAGAAGGTTAAGGCATCAACGTTGTCTATTGACCCAGTCACCCTAACTGAGGATGATATGCACGACATCGGTGAGACAATGCGTGATGTCACCTCTGAGGCCCTCCAAAATTTCATGCAGGAGAACCATATTGTGTTGGGGGCCCTTAGAGTGCAGTTGTAGGAGTTGTAGGTGTGCCCTCCTCCGACTAGTACCATTTCGACCAGCCTCATAGTCGGAACAATGGCAGTAGAATAGATGTTGCATGCTCGGGTGATGAATATCGTAGTGCTGCTAGAAGGGGCACTAGTGACAACAAATGAGGCCAACAGGCCTACGGTTAGCACGTTGAAGGGTCTCGACATCAACATGGCTGCACTTCTACAGGAGACCTTATACCTTTTATAGGATGGGATAACTACAGAACTGTGAGCTAGGGAGATCCACGTACTACAAGTCCTCAGCAAGAAGAAAATCAATATGGAAGAGTTGAGCTTGTAGCACAACAAAATGGTGTCACAGAATTGACAGCTGGTACAAGTAATAGATGAAGCTTGTCAAAGCGTCCCGAAGCTAGCCATCCCAATAGACACACCGGTAGAGGCGCGCATCCACAGGTTAGCAACAGGGGTATGTGAGGTGCGGGAGGAAATGAAAAAGTTTCATATGGAGCCAAACCTTTAAATTGCCGAGTTGCGGTTAAACGCACAACCATCCACCCATCCAGAAGTCAGAGAACAGCACACTAGAGCTATTACAGTGAGACTGGACGAGATTGGCAGTGCAGTGTGAGAGTGCACCAGCGTGTTGGAAGAATCATTTGAGGTCCTCACAAATCTACAAGAGGACCCCAAAATCCAACACTTAGAGACAGAGGCGCGAGAACTCTAACACCAGTATGATAGCATCAAAGGAACTGTGCAGACGGTGGCCCTCACTCAGAGGCTCGCACGGATGCAACATGCCAAAGCACTGAAAGAACATGTTAACACAGCACGACACAAGGAAGCAGTCTTGAAGGCATGTGTTCAACCTTGGATTGATGAGGCCTTCACCATCACAGTAGAAATTGAAGGCAAGCTCACACACATGCAGGGCATACAGGCTCAGATGCAGAGAAGTGCTTCCGAGACCATGGTCTTGGAACAACACATGCAACAGATCCAACAGGCAGTAGCTCAGTGGCTGTCGACCTTGCAACAGTTCGAGCGGAGTTGGAAGGACTCTGCGCAAGGATCTCCACACTAATAGAGTGAATCGAGGGAGAGTCACGATGTTTGTGTTGGGGGCCTATTGGGCATGGAATCCCCCCAAGGCATGTTTTGGGGCTTAAAGCCCAAGTTTTGACTAAGTATTTTGTAAAGGCTCTATGAATTGTGGGCGCAGAGCACGAAATTATGATAGAGTCATAGGGTTGTCCACCCTTGTTTTGTAATGTAATGTCGGCTTAATAGAATTGTATAAAGAGAGCTAGGCTCTAAGTAGAGAAGATATCCAAGATAGAATATAAGAGCATGAGAAGTCTAAGTGATTAAGTAACAGTGTAAAGTGTGTCTTTGGGTCATGGAGTAGGGGAAGGCTCTATAGTTGAGTGCGCTAAGGCCAAGTAGTTTACAGCTGAGTGTGTGGACCCCTATAGCTGAGTGCACAGGGCAGGTCAAGTCTATAACCATTGGAAGAATAAATAAATAGAAGTTTACCATAATTCTATGCATATTTTCCTGTTTTAATATATGATTGGGTGTAATTTGCAAGTATACTATTTATTTGTTGCACGAACTTATATGAATGTTTTGTATAACTAATTATAACGTAATACATCTGTTATCACTCAGGTTTTCCCTAAGCTCCTGAAGGAATACGGCCGAGGTAACCACAAACCAATCTTTGGATTGCAGGTTCTAGCCCACCTGCAATCAGAGAGGGCTCTCTCTTAATGATTTAGATTTGTTGATGATGATTTTAGGCTAGCTATTGGGTTCAGCGGGTTTTGTTTAGGTTTGGATGGTGTTTGAATGGAAGGAAGATGCTTTCAAGCAGAGAGGCATGCATAGAATGATAAGTTTCAAACCATTGGGCATGGAGTCATGGAGTTAGACTGCTGGTGCGTTTTCTTGGTCACAAGACAAATATGAAGCAGGGTAACTGTATATGACACAATCTTCGGGCTAAGGAGATGGGATGAAAGCTAAGGAGTGAGAGGCAGTCAAGAATCTCTCAGTCGATTTTAAAGGAGGGAAAGCAAATTAACTCTATCCAGGGGCAATCAAGAATCCCTGGATAACTATCATACATGATGAATTAGGGGAAATATGAGCCATGTGGAATCGATATTTATGCCTAACATGGATGAAAACATGAAAAAACAACAGAAATTGAGTCTAGAGTGTAATTAAACAAATTCTAAACTAACCTTCCTTTATGTTGTTTAGAATGTAATTCATGAACAAAAACAGAGGTAGGAAGTACTTATTGAGTCATGTAATAGCACAAGAATTTCATAATCATTCTTCTACCATTCAAACACAACAATACTTCAGTCTCCAAGCTCGTAAGCATTCTTTGATTATAGAAATCTTTCAGACATAGAGTGTGAGTCTCCCTCTGTGCGAATCAACCAATATCACAAAAATGACCAACCAACCCCTATTACATTTTTCAGTGTGGTCTATATAGGTAAAATATCTAAAAGTATTTATTACAACTGACCTAAACAGGTCTGTGGGAAAGCTTTTTAAAACCTAATTTATGTTGGAATTAAATGCAAGTAAGTCTCCTTTGGGTTGCGCCAGAGGCAGCTGGATCATAGTGAGTTGATGTGGTGTCCTCAGTGACTTGGTGCAGTGGTTCTGTAATAACTGTGCATTGAGTTCTGGTCCTCTGATCTAATACGAGTTTTAATGTGCATTCATTTATATTGGTGAGCTTTGAATGGTTCCTTAACTGCTACTTGACTTTCCAGGTTTTCCTTTAATGCTTCATTCGCCTCGAGCCCTGAGAAGACCTCCACTTATACACTTCGCCGCAACACTGATACTCTTTGACATGGTTTTTGGCTTACATTTGCTCTGATATTCTTTAATCTCTGAACTGGGTCTCTCTCTGTCCTTTGATACGTTCAAATTTGCAAAACCGGGCCCTTTCTGCCTTTTTCGGTGCAAAAATGGCTAAGGAATCAAAAGATTCCCTAAAGATTCCCCAATATGGCCCATTTCCCATAGCGATGTGCGATTAGCGCTAAGCGCTAATCGCGCATCGAAAACTACCTCAGAAATTCGATCCGGGGCTCCGAAGCTTGATTTTTGCACTTGCGCATTTTTTGAGCTACTGATGTCAGCATGACATCAGCAGTACGGTGGATGACGTCAGCATGACATCAGCAGTGGGACCCCCTTGTACGGTGATGACGTTAGCAGGGTGACGTGGCAGTATGGCGGGGTGATGACGTGGCAGGGACACGGTGGCATGGTGACGTCATCGAGGCACAGGTAGGGAGGGGTGAGTTGGCGGCAACTTGGCAGACGACGTGGCGCTCATGTCACGTGAGGGGAGGGCGGTTTTTGGAGTGCATTAGACCGCCTTTGGTACGGAGGTGGTATTCGTCAGGGGCGGCCCGATGTAATGGGATGCCGCCAGCTGTCCCAAAGTACGACGGTAAAACCATCGGACATTGGGTGCTAACTACCCATCACAAAAGGGCGTCCGATATGCATAAGGGACGTCAGATCTGTGGGAGGCGATCCGACGGTGGACGGGGGAAGGAACAACATGGGTTTTAGAAGAATAGTGCGTGCATTAAATGTTTAATTTTTCACGGCGTGGGTGGGTTCGAAATTTAGTTTCGGGTTAATGTGTTTCGGCGCTTTGGCTTTTTATCAATTAAACACTAGTTAATTCTAAAGAAATGTGTGGGGGGGTGGTGGTTTTTTGAATTTGGAGAGGGCTTTTTATGTTTTGGAAGGAGTCCAAACACCTCGGGGGAAATTTATGTAGAGATGAGGGTTCTTACTAAGATCCAGGTGAATTTAGTAATTCCCCAAGGGGATATTTATGGTTATGTTTAAACCAGAGGGAGGGGATATTTACATAGGGGAATTATTACCATAGTTTTAGTAGGGGGAAGGGAAATATATAGGGATTTACATAATAATGTCAGGAGTTAATATGAAAATGAGAAGAAGGCACTATGTCTCAGAGATCTTAGGCTTTAAAGGGGAGATAGAGCTTTGTAGAGGAAGTATGGACCCTCCTTGGGTAAAGGAGATCTTTACCAAGGCAAATGATATGGAAAATGATGAAACTAAGAGATATCAAGTAGATCTTGATCTCTTTAGGGGAAGTCAGTAAATGATTTAGGGAAGAGGAAGAAGGGGAAGTTAGTTATGCCTGATTTGAGGTCCTCCTTATGAAACTGCCTGATGATTGTGACCTAAATAGATATGACACTTGAAAACATAAAATTGATCACAAATCAACATTATGCAACCTCAAAACTACCTACCCAGTTTACTTACCTAACATTTTTTCTTATTTTGGTTTCGGTGCACTTAGACTTGCAGACCCTACTTTTCAACTTTTTCTTTTGGACTGTTCTCCTATCTATATCTACACTTATTTCTTCCAGGGGCTCAGATTAAGCTGTTGAGCTCCTTTGATTCTCTACCTATCTAAGAGTCTGCCAAGATTAAACTGTTTGGCCAGATTATTCATTCTCTATATTCTAAAACAGGAAATTGAAACCTAGGGAGACCAAGATTAAGCTGTTTGGACCTCCCTTTAGCTGAAAATTTTACAAAAATGGAATAAATCTTCAAAATTGGAATGCAACAGATGAAATTTGACTAGCACTCTTTCATGGCCTCCTTCTTTAGTGTCTGTCAGCAAATATGGAGCATTGCAGCATGCAAAGTATGACATATTTGGCCTGTAAAAATGTCAATCATGAAATATGAGTAACCTGCTGCAACAGGAGGCTAACAGTGGCTCCACTTGGGGATGGCTTATCCTTGTGAAAGGCCAAGAACAGCAGGTTAGACTGCCTTGATCTTCTGTTGTTGCTGTGTATTGAAACTTCTCAGTGCTGGCTGTTAGATTGATTTTGAAATTTTGGGATGGAAACAACACTTTCCCTCAACTGATTTGTTAGTGATTTGTGAAACATTGCCTGCTTTCTTTTGCGTGCTTTAGCATCCAGACTGTTACAAAAATAAAATAAAGTGCTGATAATACAAACATTTATGTACAGAAAATAACACCACCTATTTTTCTCAATCAAAAGGGATCATGGTAATGTTTTAACATTCGGCCATTAACAGGGCCTTCTTCAACTGTGCTGCCATCTAAAGATTTGAGGAAATATGTGTTATTGCCTTGCACAACGCTGATAATATATGGACCTTTCCAAAGAAAATCAAATTTTGCATGTTTTCCCTTGTCCTCTCTTCGTGAGTCCCACCTTAGAACTTTGCTGCCAACCCATAAATCTTCTGCTTTAGCTTTCTCATCAAACATTTTTTTTGAGCTTCTCTTGCAACATTTGAGCTCTGTCATACACTTGCTCTCTCGTTTGCTGAAGATGAATGGTTTGATTAACTCTTCTCTGCATGTCATTTGGTTCAGCCTGAATCTCCTGTAACAGTTTGATAGTAGGAATTCCCAGAGATGAAGGAAATCTGGCTTCCATGCCATATACTAGCTCATAAGGGCTCATCCCAATGGATTTCTTGGTTGAAAGTCTGTCTGCCCATAGAGCATTTGTGAGTTTCCTATGCCAGTTATTCTTGTTTTCGTCTAGCAGTTTCTTTATGATGTTGATGAGGCTTTTGTTGGATGATTCGGCCAAGCCATTACCTTGAGGGTAGTAAGCTATAGAGTGGCCCAGGGTAATGTGGAATTTATGGCAGAAGTTGATCATCTTTTTGGATTTGAAGGCAGCAGCATTGTCAGTGATGATTTTCTCAGGGCAGCCAAATCTGGAAAGGATATTGCCTTCAAGGAATTAGATAATGGTGGAGTCATTGGCTTGTCTACATGGGATGGCTTCAATCCACTTAGTGAAATAGTCAATGGCTGTTAAAATCCATTTGTGTTGGCCTGAGGAAGAGGGATGAATTTCTCCAATGAAGTCAAGGCCCCATTGTTGAAAAGGCTTCTTGGTTGAAATGGGCTTAAGGGGAAAAGGCAGTAATTTTCTTTTCCCTTCAAAGATTTGGCATTTGTGACATGAAATAACAAATTTCTTGACATCTGCAAATAGAGAGGGCCAATAATAACCAGCCCTTAAAATCTTGTCAGCAGTGGACTTCCAATATAAGTGTCCTCCACATTCCCCTGCATGGAATTCTTTCATGATGTTGTTAGTTTCATTCATAGTCAAACAATTAAGCAGGATACCGTCATGATTTTTCCAAAACAAGGCACCATCTATGACACAAAACTTTAATGACTTCATCCTTAAAAATCTTTTCTTAGTCCTGGACAATCCCGAGGGAGCACACAGGTTTAACAATACAAAGCAAATATCAGCATACCATGGGGATTGCAAAAAGGTTTCACTGATCTGTGGAATCGCCAGCTCCGGTTCATTGTCCAGTTGATTAATGTCTAAGGCTTGGAAATTTGTTTCGGACATTAGTTTGGCTAAACCTTGTCCTTTTATCAGCTTGGTAGGTTTTATCTCTATGTCATATTCAAGAATGCTTGCAATCCACTTGCCCCTTTTTCCTTCTAGTCCCTCTTGAGTTAATATATCTTTTACAACAGAGTTTGGGACATAGGCAATCACATGGGAGTATAAGATGTAAATTCTGAAATCTTTGATGGCCTTAACCAAGACATAAGCCTGCTTTTCCATAATCTGATATTTCAAGGGTGCATATCTTAAAGCTTGGCTGAAGAAAGCAATTGGCTTTTCATTACCTTGATCATCTTTTTGCAAAAGGACAGTGGCTATGGTGTGCTCAGATGCAAAATAAAATATGATAAAATCTTTGTCAAATTGCGGACTGGTGAGGACATGCGTTTGAGTCAAGGCAGTTTTGATACTCTCAAAAGCTTTCTTGGTTTCAAGAGACCATTTTACCTTGGCATCCTTTTTTAACATATTGCTCAATAGCCTTATTAGCTCGGCTAGGTTTGGGATAAATATTCTTAGGAAATTGATCTGTCCAAGGAATGCTTGCAACTCTTTTATGTTTCTTGGATATGGGATTTGGAGGATAGATTGAATTCTTTCAGGATCAATTCTAATCCCATATTTTGATATTATATGACCTAGGAGCTTGCCTTCCTTAAGGGCAAACAGGGACTTCTTAGGATTCAAGGAAATGCCATATTTCCTACACGTCATGAAAATTTTCCTTAGACGCTTGAGGTGTTGTTGGTCAGATTTGGAGAAAGGGGTTAGGTCATCAAGGTAAACAACAAGGAAATCATGTATCTCCTTGGCAAATGTGTAGGTTTTAACCCCGTATAGAAATTACCTGCATACGAATTCTAAATCACAGGAAAAAATAAAAATGTGAGAGCATAACACATAAAACACATATACACAGAGATTTCCCATTGGATCTCAAAAC